>JAJIBD010004191.1:0-162321 GCA_021461705.1 Cryptotis parvus
TTCAATGCCAAAAGTATCCCCATCAATTGAAGACTGCTGTTCCTTCCGAATGGCCATCCAAAAATAAACAAGTCTAAGCAAAGAGCAGTAGTGGTGACTCTCAACCAATAACCTCACACTGACCATTCTTCCTCAATGTGCAGGGTGTGGAAAACAGCCTGATACTGAGAACAACACTAGGAAGACAATTAAATAATTGGAAAATAAAACCTTTTGGGAAGGGCTAAAGGAAATAGGATATTTTGCCTGGAGAAGAGAAGGCTGAGGAATGACCTAATTATAGGCTTCAAGTACATGAAGAATTAATCTACAGCAGATGGTGACCAGCTGTGTTCAATTCCCATTGAATACAGTACAACAGAAAAATTGGCTTAGAGGGTAATATAAAGATTTAGGATAGATAAAAGAAGGAATTTCTGGGTTTTGAGGGTCACAAAGGTTAAGAGCAGATAGGCTCTATTACTTAGGGGACATTGCAGCCCCTCCTTCCTCTGAGGTTTCCTGGGCAGGATTGGTTTGTTGAAGTGCATTGAGGGGGAAGGAGAGCTTTATTCTGTCGTGAAGACCAGCCTATTCTATGACTGGGGATCACACCTGTGCTTTATTCGTATGGCCTCTTCTGGCTTCAGTTTTTTTTTACAAAAGTCACTATAATTGAACTAAGTGACATTTATCATGCGGAGTGCCTGCCAGGCATAATCAAAGAATACAGCGATTCCACGCTTTTAGCCTACAACATTTGTCATTTGGCAAATACAAGCATGTATTTGTACCAGCACTGCTTCAGACCTGATGAATCCAGAAGAATGAAGAGGTGATGAATCCAGATGAATGAAATAAAGCCATTCCCAACAACAAATGGCATAGATTGTGTGTGTGTGTGTGTGTGTGTGTAGTCAGGGGTATGGTGAAATGTGCTGTAATCAACTGAGGTTTTGAAATGCACTAGATCAGCAGTAGTCAAGGTAGATATGCTTTGAGCATCAGGGCCAAATTCAAACCCTGGCAACACCTGGCTACTTGAGCACCACCAGGTGTAGCCCTGAGTCCCCTGAGCAACCACAATGTACTAGTGAGTCCTCAGCACTGCAGCAATGGTCCTGGTGGTTCCTGACCCCATCCTCAGGCCTAACCTGCCCAGCCATGTGGCTACATAATACCAGGAGTGACCTCACACTCTGGAGCACTTTTGAAGGTCCTTTTCTCCAAAAAAAAAAGTCACATATCTAGGACCGTGGAGATGGCTCAGTGGTGGAGCACCTGCCAAAAGGTGTGAGGCCATGAGTTTTAGCCCAATGCCACTTCACATCATGAAATACAATCCCAGCACTACTGTTACGATACCTGGTGCCACAACAGGTGTGCCATCTCTGAACAATTGGGGTGTGACCCCACCCTCACCCCAGATTTTGCACCAACAACATCAATAGTAGGAGGAGAAGGGAGTTGAGGAACACATACATATGCCTTCCTCCAGAGACTGATTTTCCTTTGTGCTACATTCCTGCCACACTAGTATCATCTCCTGTAAGGTGAGATAATCCATAACATATGTACACAGTTCTTTTGCTACACCTGGCAGTACTCAGGGCTTAGTCCTCACCCTGCACTCAGGGATCACTCCTGGCTTGGCTCAGGGCAGGCACTATACAGTGTTCCAGGGATCAAACTCAGATCGGCCAAATGCAAAAAAGCCTACCCACTGTATTGCTCTGGCCCCAAGAATCCCTATTTTTTAATGACCAAGTATCACAAGAAACACATCTTATTTATTCATTCATGCATTTATTTATTTGTCAAAGGGAATGTTTACATAAAGACTGATCAATTTTCAGTTTGAGTATTGGTTTTTTCTTGCTCTTAAGAGACCACAGCAAAAGGGAGATATTAAAAGACAGCAAGCTGCAGGATGGAGGCACACCCAACAGGCCTCTGGGAAATTCACTGAAAAGGGGATTGATGGGGCATTAAATAGGTAAGGGCCAAGAAAGAAATGAATTTTAACTGTGATCCAGTATACATTCACATGCATACTTAAGCATGAAGACGCATCGCTGCACACACACACACACACACACACACACACACACACAAACACACACTTTTATACACCCATGAATGCCCATGACTGAGAGATTTCACAGAAGGGTACTTTTTACTATTACATTTTTTATTCTATTTATTAATTTATTGTTTGGTTTTGAGGAGCCATACCTAGCAGTGCTCAGGGCTAACTCCTCACTCCTTCTTTGTGCTCAGGAGCACTCATGAAATGCTCTGCGAGGCTTCCTGGAGGGATGGTGGGTTCTAGCCCTGGCCCGCCACCCCAGCAGAACCTCACAACATGCCAGACGAGCCCCCCCCACTCCATGAGGGGCCTCCATTTCAACATCCGACTTCCTCCTAGTCAGAACTCCACCCAGCAGACCAGCCTATCACAGCCTGGCTCACACGGCCTCTGTGGCCACGCCGTTCACTAATAAATGCTGGATTTTTAGATTAGATGACTACAAGAGTATGCTACCCACACGGCTGAGCCTGGCGCGCTACCCATGTCGATTTGATATGCCAAATACCAGTAACAGTACCTCATTCCCATGACCTGATGGAATGGTTTGAGCCTTTATGTTCCTGGAGCAAGCAGGTGCCCCTGGCCTCTACTTCTGTATGAGACAGGTCATATGGAGAGAGTACTGGTGCCCGCTCGAGCAAATCGATGATGAGCGGAAGACAGTGATAACAGTGATATAGTGAGCACCCCTGGCAGTGCTCGAGGACCTACGCAGTGCCAGGGATTGAACTTGGGCTGAACAGGTGAAAATAAGCCCTGATACGGTCTCTGGCCCTCTCCATTCCTTTGCTAATGCTGTAACTCATGTTTCTCCCTTCCTTTCCTTTGTTTTTTGTAATGACAAGAGGTCACACACCCATGTTGTGGTTCCAGCACACTCTGTGTCAAATATTATATTTGGTTGTAGTGCTTGCCATACATCACACACTTTAGTTGTGCTCCCATATTTTTGGTTGCAGTGCTCTACTGGGAGAGTAGGCGTGTGTCATTGTGGTGCCACATAGGTGAGCAACAGTCTTTGTGTTATACATCTTTAGTTGTGGTGCTTGCTAGAGTTTGCAGCCTTGCAGTAGTGTACATAGCCTGGCGGCAATGCAATCAGAAATCACTAGCAGCTCAGGAAATACACGGCAGAACACCGGGCTCGGGAGCAGAGTTGTCAGGCTTATACCCAGTCTGACACCCTGGCTTATACCCACCCTGGGGCGGTGGCACCCAGCGCCAATGCTCATTCTCAGACTCTGCAAGGCACTGTGATAGTCCATCAGACCCCTAAAGTCGGCTTTGCAACTCTGACTCATCGTGATCTGGTTTTGAAGAACCTTGCTGGGGAAGGAGGGCAGCTTCTCCCAGCCTGGGAGACAAAAAATCTCCTATTGTTACATTTGAGCTAAAAGGCATAAAGTATGGAGGTGAACAGGAAGACAGCTCAGGACAGAGCGAACAAACGCTGGCAGAAGACGGGACTTAATTCCTGCTGCTGCACAGTTCCCCCAGCACTGCCAGGGGCAACCCCCAGCACCAAGTAGGGAGGAATCCCTGAGCACTGCTGGGTGTGGCCAAAGATCTAAAAAAAAGAAAAAGAGTAAGTTTGAGCTAAACGAAATAGACCAAGGTCTTTAGAGCCTTTCCAAATCTCCAACTGAAAAGGTGCGTATGTATTCCGCTTCATTGCCAAGATGGGAGCTAAAAGCCAGTGGGTAAGAAAGCACACTGGTCTGGCCTCTGTGATCCCTCTGCCCACCAGGCAGGCAGGTGAGGGAGATCGACTCACATAGGCTATGGAAATTCAGTATAGAAACAAATATGACCAATTTGAAAAGACACCAAGCAAGAGGGACCTTAGTGGTCAGGAGAATTAAACTATTGGATTCCAGTTCCAGACAAGTCACTAGTTTGTTCAGCGGATTCAAGCAGGTCACTTAATATCCCAGGAGTCAGAAGCAGAATCAGTTGCAAAAGAATGCCAGTGCCTCCTAGCCCAGCCAACATCTACAGCTCAAAGATTATTCTCTTAGTGAGAAGTGAGGGGTGGACCTGCAGGCCTATTAGCCACCAAATAACACTGTCAGTCAGCATTTTCCCCTGCTACCTGGGGAGGCTTCTCTTTAAAATTGTGACTTATGGCTTAGCCTCAAGCCTTTTGAAATGGATGCAAGAGAAAAGATTAAGTTTCAGGGGTGAATTGGTTATCAAACAATGAGTTACAGATGGAGTATGGGACCCAATCTGCCTGCCCCAAGACCTCTCATCCAGCCCTCACAGTTCTTGAGCAAGTCCAGCTCCTTCCAGGAAAGCAGCCCCTATCTGCTGGCTTCTGAGAGAGGAGCTGATTAAACCTAGAGGTGAAGACATTTCCCACGGTCAGAGATCCCGGCAGAGAAGGCATAGTGGAGTCAGCCTCAGGTGGGGAGAGCTGGGTAAGGCCTGGGCCTATCTCAGGTAAGTGGCCCTTGATTTTCAGCTGCGCCTGTGCCTGCACTGGCTAACAGCACCGAGGGCTACACCAGATCCAGGCAGACCCATCAGATAGGGTCAAGAGGGCACAGAGAGAGCTGGAATTTCCCGGCGGTCAGTATCCGAAGTTTTGTGTCCCTGAACTCTACTTTTCATGTTACTTTGGTGATCGGTCCAATAAGCTGATTCACTTGCACAATAAGTCCTACCAATGGTCAGTGCAGCTCTTCAACCAGACCTTCCTCATACGCACACAGAGATCATTGTCCTTTTACTAGGGAGAAGGCTAGAGCCACAGAAGGCTGGCCAATTTGTCCAAGGAGCTTGACTACTGTGGTACACGAATTCCTAACAGACCAGGCAAATGCACTGAGCTCAAAGACTACCTACCAGCTGGTTCTGGGGAAGCCAGAATGTACACAGAGAGCACAGTCCCCAATCCTCCTGCTGACACAATGGCATCATCGTGCTGGCTTCCACACCACCACCTTGATGTCCACCAAGGATGCAGACAAGCTCAGATGTCATAAGAAGCGCTGCCTAGCAGTTACGTTATACCTGTAGTTTACAGTGGTTTCGGCCAGGACTTCAAGTTGGACACCATCAGTGAGAGGGGCTGATGATCCCTGAGCACATGGCCTTCTAACCGTGCACAGGAACTGGAGAGAAGCTGGGGTGCCACCAGTTTAACCTCACTCATGTGATTATCAGGCTCTGGACCACCACCTGGTGTGGCTGAAGTGCAGGGGAGACATGGAGGTCCTCACGGACTGGGTGACGGCAAGGCCAGATTGTGTCTGACTGAAACCTGTCCTGTGAAACCCACTACATGGTTCTAAACACAGACCTGGCCGTTGAAGTTTCACACCAACAGCTGCATCTGCACCAACATTCACGTCTCCAAGTAGACCATCAGGAAGCACTTTCAGATCTGGGAGGAGCCAGGACCCGGACCTTAGCTTGCAACTGATGCAGATTCATCCCCCAGGCCTTGCTGAATCCCTTCCAGACCATCTGGGCTAGTCCAGGCCCACCATGAGTGGGAAGCCCTTCAACTCCCTCTGGACAGGGTTCATGTGGCCCACTAGAAGGTATAGTGGCCAAGTCCAGTGGATCTCCTTAAGATATTGAACAGGTGACAAAGTTTCCTGATGGCTATTGTGTAGGTGATGACAGTACCCAACCCCCCCCATAACACATAGCATGGGGTGGAGTTTCTTTGTGTAAATGCCTCATGTGTACACTGGACACTGTATAGTTCAGACATGAGTACAGGTTGAGAAAAGAAGGGGCGGAAGGGAAGGAAGAGAATCTTAACTTCAATTCTCATCTTTAAAAAGGGGGTATCATCATACCTGCAGTGGCAGAGCAAATATAATGACTCAGAGCTGGGTCACTGGGTGGCAGAAGGGTCAGTGGAGTCTGATATCAAAGTTCCTGCACTGTTTCTTTACCATTGCTGGATAATACAGATGGGTCACATGGTGGAGAAAAGCACATGACTGTAGAGCAGGGACAGTCTGATCAGGAAACAAAATAGGAATATTCATGTTTACATATATAAAAACACAAATATGTCACGTATTCACATAGGATAATACCCTGATAAAAATCATGACTTCTACCCTTAGGAGCTCACAGACTTGTAGAAGATAGTGGAAGTGAATAACAAAAAGCAAGACTCTCTTATAGGCAATGACAGAAATTGGAATGTTTAAAATACAGGCATATCTGACACCTAATGATGAGTTCCTAGTTTTCCAGGTCATTTCCCAGTCAGGTCTATACCGTACCTTCCCTCCAAGAGGACATTTAGAAATATAGTAATAATCTTGCTTGTCAGATGTCTTAATCTATTAGGGTTATTATCACAAAATGCCACCAATGATGCAGCTTCAAACAACAAAAAATTTATTTCCACAGACTCGTAAGCAGGAAGTCTAAGATCAGGCTGACAGCATTGTCAGGTGAAGGATCTCTCCTTTACATGGACTTTTTGCTGAGTCCTATATGAGGAAGAGGCTAGAACTCTCTGCGGGGTCTCTTTTGTATGAGTGCTAACCCCATTCAAAAGGGTTCCACTCCCATGGATTAATCACTCCCCAAAGACCTATCTTCTAACACCGTCTCATTGGTATTTGAATTCTAATATGTGAATTATTGGGGAACACATTCAGACCATATCATTGGATGAAAAGGGATGATACTGGAAAGTCATGGCTAAGGGGAATGTGTGTAAAATGTCCTGTTCTGCAGGGGGGTGGAGGGGCAGTCCCACTGAAAATGCCAATGTCTGCCTTGTTGGGAAAAAAAAAAGCTGTCTTATTAGATCTATGCCAGAAGTTCTTTATGCTCACTAAGAGTCCCAAGCCATTGACATATCACTTTTAAATTCAATACATACTTATTGTCATCTGCTGTGACAGTCTGAAAGTTGGTCTCCTCTTGCCACTGCATGCATTGGTGCCTAGGATGATGGTAACAGAAGATGGGCCTTTGGAAAGTGATTCAGTCCTGAAAGTGGAACCTCATAAATGGTATTATTGTTCTTACAAAAGAGACTCCACAGAGACCCCCAGGCTCTTACTTATTTATAGTTAATGAAGGACCTGGTGATAGTTCAGAAGTGGAGCACCTGCTTTGCAGGTGGGTGGCCATGAAATAGGTTAGCTCATAACTCTATGATCCACTAGTGATGAAGGTAGAAAACAGAACAGCAAACACAAGCAAGTATAACATGAGATGGTGTGAAATGCTTTGAAATAAAATACAGAAGGGTAAGGGGTTAGACAATGACTTGGGAGAGGGGGTCACTGTTTTTGGACAAGAGGATGGACATAAGAAACCTCTGCATACTTTTGAATAAAGACCTGACTTACAAGAATAATTCATGTATAGAATTGATGAGAACATTTCAGGCAGAAGGATTCCGGGTGTGCTTGGCAAGTTGTAGAACAGCAAAAACCTTGAGGAGAATAAACAAAGAGCCCTAAGGAGTGTGTATAGAGAGTTTAGTCAGTAGTTGAGCATGGAGGACCTTGTATGCCACCATAAAGAGTTGGATATTAAATATGATGAAAGGCATTATATCTGAGTGGAGAGTAAAGTCATGTGATCTGACTTACATTTTGAAGCAGTCTACTGGAGAAGAAACAAAATGGACAAGGGTAATGGAGAGAAAACCAAACTCTCTTTTGGTTTTTAAACCAAATATTAAACCAAAAACCAAAAAATTCTAGAGAAAGCATCCACCTAGTCAAATATGTAGATAGCATAATGTTGCAGTACACTGCTGTCCAGAGCCTCTGCATCTGGCCTGGAGTTGCCTCCCTGCAGGTCACTTTGTAGATAGGAGGATAGTTTGAATATGGCAGCTCATCTGACCATGTATTCTATACTGGCTAGTATAAATACTCTCTCATACTGCCACAATCATCATAAACTAGCTAGATCTTACAGGTATATTTGCCTGGCCACATTGGATCTCTTAAGTAATTAGACCAGAGAGAAATGCTGTTTGCCTCCAAGCAAGCAAGCATGGCTCTCTGATAACTCAAAGGCAGATAAAATACAGAACAACCATGAAGTAAAGAAAAGACTTTTGTGAAGGCTTGGAGAAATAGTTAACTGGCTATAGAATATTCTTTGGTACAGATGCATGCCTTTGTATTCTGAGATACAGTTCATCTCAGATGCTGCTGCTCCTCCACTCTAGCCTGCAGAGTCATTTCCAAGGCAGATCTTGGCTTGGCACATTAACATCTCAAAGGGCCTAGGTGAGGTCCTGGGAGAAATTACCTGAGGGAATTTGACCCTGATGGCTTTCCATTGAAGTGGGCAGTCTGTGTTGCAGGAATATAAAAAACCTAGCCTGCTTGGGGGGGTGGGGATGGGGGCCTCTTTCCTTTTCTCCCCTTCCTGCTGGCATTCTTCTTCCCTGTCCCTCTCTCTCTGCAGGGCCTTAACAGTGGTGGCAGCCATCTTGGTCTACAAGTGGCCAGGGCCCAGCCGAAACCCTAAATTCAGGTTTTTTTCTATTGCTGATTTGTATGCCAGAACCTATGTTAAGTAAAGCATTATAAAACTTTGCTGGGTTCTTGTGTCTTTCTCCGTCCGCAGGCCACCGATCCCCTGGGAGAAGAGGGATCCCTGATCCTGCTCCTGGATTCTGTGTGGGGGTGCCCCAGAGTTTCCCCACAGCATAATGCTACACTGTTGGGTGACACCCTACTTAGCTTCCAACTACACTTAGCTTGCAGCCCCTCCCAGCTCTGCTAGGGAAACTCTGAATCAGCTCTGGGTCCTTGTAAACACCAGAAGGCCACCTGAAGTGCTTCATTTCAATAGAGCTATTTACCTGTTTTCATCTCTAGATAGTTCAGCCCTCAATGGGCCAGGATGGGAAGTTTTGGCGGATTTCTATCTATAAAATAAGCTGCAAGAACAGAGAAGGCCTCTTTTGCCATTTCGACTTCCCTGCCTGTCCGTCCTCTCCGTTTTCTGTTGGGCCTCAACACATGGTGGCAGCCATCTTGGCCTACACGTGGCCGGGATCTAGCTGGGAACCCAGAGTCTGGAGTTTTTCCTGTTCTTGGATTGTATATCAGAACCTGTGATAGTAAAGCCTTTTTAAAATTGCGCCAGAGTCCTGAGTTTTCATTCATTTCCTGCGAGTTTTGGAGGTAGAAGGGAACTCACTTCCTGGTTTTGTTGGGGGACTCCAGAGGTTCCCCAACACTACACCACAATGGCCAAAGGTGGAGAGGACCAGAATCAGGCTTCCAAAGCAAAACACACACTTTTTCCCCCCCATACCATCACCGGCCGCTTGATAATCTAGCAAAAGTCTGCATGACACAGTTAGTATCCAAAGTTCCTGTCCAATTCAATATGTCAGTGAAAACAAACGGTCGTAGACATTCTCCAACCTAAGAAAGCAACAGAACCTAAAACACAAGTTCAAGGGGCTGGAGTTATAGCACAGTTATTGCATGTGGCTGACCGGGTTCGATCCCCGAATCCCATATGGTCCCCTGAGCACCGCCAGGAGTAATTCCTGAGCAAAGAGCCAGGAGTAACCACAAAAAAAAAAAGCACAAGTTTAACAAAAAATAACAAACTAGCTAAACATAACAAAACCATCTTTGTGTTTATATCATAATGTTTTTCCGTGGTGCCAAAACAACTGATTTAGCTTTGAGTCCTTGGATTTTGCAAAAGAAGACAAGCCCAAATATTGACTTCCAAGATATGTTCTAAAAAAAAAAAAAAAACTGAAGAAAAATTCAAGAAAACAATGAAAGAACAAGAACAGAATGAAGAAAGCTGAGGATAACAAAAAGGTGAATTAAATAAAAAAAAAAAAGCAAGCTTCTAGACTATAGCCAATAACTGGCCACAAAAAAAAAAAGG
Organism: Cryptotis parvus; assembly: GCA_021461705.1. Taxonomy (NCBI): domain Eukaryota; kingdom Metazoa; phylum Chordata; class Mammalia; order Eulipotyphla; family Soricidae; genus Cryptotis; species Cryptotis parvus. Next base: position 9,941 of record JAJIBD010004191.1, read on the forward strand.
AGAAAGGCAGTGGATAAACCAGGCAAAGGCCCCAAGTGATGGGAGAAAGATAAAATTGGATTTTCGGTGGTAAACTTTTTGTTTTCTTCTGGGGCCACACCAGGCAGTACTGCTTTTACTCCTGGCTCTGCCAGGGGTCACTCCTGATAGGGCGCAGGAGACCATAATGGGGCTCAGAATGAAAATGTGGCATATTACAAGCTAGGTAAGCAACCTAGCACCTGTACTATCTCTCCAGTTTCCTCACTGCTAAATTTAATGCATGCTGGTTTTTAATGATATATAACTAAAAATCAGACAGCGTGTGAAGAGCTGAGCCAGTGTAGTGATGAGTACTGATGGCAGATTGTTCAGGTGTTTGGGTCTGACTTTGTCTGGACCAGGTGCTGTTCCCTTCTTTACCAACAAAATGGCATGTCTGATTTCAGAAGGGAGAACGTTGGGAATGACATATCCATCTGTGGAATTTGGTATGTGGGCAGGTGGACATGGCTATCCAAGAGATCTGAGTAGAAGTCATGGATAATCTTCTCCATTGCCTTACTGGAAGATGTGATAGATCCATCAGGATGTCGGAGGGCAGTCATCTTGGTCTTATAGTTGGCAAAGGACAGGTGGGCATTGTAAATGCTTTTCCCAGCTTCTGCTGCATCATCCAGTATTTCTGCTCTTCTCTCTTTGAGGTCTTCCTTTACCGCTTCTCTGCACTGCTTTGTGAGCTTGGACATTAGCATTTGGTTGTCTGAGGCTTGCACCTTGCCAAGTTGGCGAATGAGCTCGACAGTTTTTGAAGACAGGCGTCCTTTTGTGGCATTCTCTCTCTCTCAGCATTCTTCACACAATCATGGAGGTGCTGAACCAGTTGGTTGTATTCTTCATCAATGTCATCAATGATGGCATCTTTCCATGTTGCCGCAATGGTGCCAAAGGGTTCCCAGTTGGTGGTCATTCTGGGAGTTCTCTTTTTAAACGTTGCATGCCTTTTCACCCCATTGCATGAAGTAGAATTTTTGCATGAAGGAGACGGTGGTCTGGTCCTGTTTGGAATTTGAGATGACAGCAACATCAGGCAAAACTGTCGATTGAATATGATGTGGTCAATTTCATTGTGGAACTGTCCACCAGGAGATTCCCATGTCCAATGTTTCGATTCAGCCTTCTGGAACTGTGGAGTTCCCATGAATGGTCTTGGTCAGCATAATGAACTCAGATAGTCTCTCACCCTGTTCATTCCATTCTAGGCCATGGGTACGATGTGGAGTTCTTTGGCCAATCTTCTCAGTCCTATCTTGGCATTAAAATCACTGACTATGATCTGTAGAAAGTGTGACCTCTATAGAACTCCTCCAGTTCCATGTAGAATTTCTCAATTTCTTCTTCCTTGTATGTGGATGTTGGTGCATAGACAACAAAGATAGAAACTGCTGGCAGTGGGCCACATCTCTGCAAGTGTAATTGTCCTATCTGATTTGTTAGGCATTCAAATGAATCAGTGCTCATGGCCAGGTTCGTGTTGACAAGGACACCAAAGCCTCTTTCGTTGCATGTTCCCAGGAACAGTTCTTCTCTGGTGTCAAAAAATGGTATGATGCATTTTAAAGGGAGACATCCACGACACTGACAACTATCACCCCATCTGCCTGTTGTTCATCATCTACAAGCTGTTCACTTGAGTCATCCTGAATGGGATTGGCAGAACATTAGCTGAAGGAAGGACAACCATGTGAACAAGCTGGCTTCTAAAAGGAATCTACCATATTCACGCAGTAACCAATCTCATTGAGGTTTGTAGGGAGTTCAAGATGCCGCTCTGTCTCACATTCATTGATTGAAAGAAAGTCTTTGATTCTGTTGACACCAAAGTGGTCATCAAAGCCCTAGCCAAACGGCATTCAAACCCAATACATCAAGATCCTCCGTGAGTTGTATTACGGATTCACCACCAGGGTCTCACCATTCTACAAGGAAGTGATCAATGATGTCAAAAGAGGGGTTCAGCAGGGTGATACCATTTCACCGAAACTCTTCAGTGCCACCCTTGAGAATGTCATGTGACAATTAGAATGGAAGGAGGGGGCGGAGCGATAGCCCGGGGGGGCGTTGCTTCCAGCGGCCGCGGCCGCCCGGGTTCGATCCCTGGCATCCCATAGGTCCCCCGAGCACCGCGAGTAATTCCTGAGTGCGAGCCAGAGTAACCCCGAGCAGCGGTGGACCCAAAAAAAAAAAAAAAATAGAATGGGAAGGAATGGGAGTGAAGATAGATGGTCGGCAACTACACCACCTACGCTTCTCTGATGACATTGTCCTAATAACACCAAACATTAGCCAAACAGCACAAATGTTGGCTGACTTTGACTGAGAATGTGGAAAGATAGGTCTACAGCTTAATCTCAACAGAACAATGTTCATGAAAAACGAACTGGTTCCAGAAGCCCCATTTACTCTCAATGGAACAAACATCTTTGAATGCAGCAGTTATGTGTACCTAGGTCGAGAACTCAGATGATGAATGACCTAAAACCTGAGTTGTGCAGGAGGAAGAGAGTGGCATGGAACACTTTCAAGAGCATCGAATAAATAGCTAAAAGGACAAAGAACCTCTGGCCCTGGGCACATCTCTTCGACTCCACCATTCTCCCTGCATTAACATAAGCCTCAGAGACCTGGGTCCTACGAAAGCAGGATGAGAACGCTATTTGGGTATCCCAAAGAGGAATCAAAAGAGCTATGCTTGGAATAGCATGTCTCACTCAAGTGAGAGAAGGAATCCGGAGTTCCAACCTCCATTCATGATCGAGAGTCAGGGACACTGTCTTGTTTGCCAAGGCATCGAAAATCAGATGGGCTGGACATGTAATGCAATTTGGAGATGACCGCTGGACTAGGGCCGTTAACAACTGGATCCCATTGGACAGCAAAAGATCACGTGTCCACCCATCTACAAGATGGTCAGACTTCTTCCTCAAGACCCTGAATGAACAGTTTGAGGCTCTTTGTATTCCCAAGCAAGCAGATGCCATTGGGCTACTTGGCACATGATAGGGTCTAATGGAAACTTTTCTGGTGCCCACTCGAGCAAATTGACAAATAATGGAATGTCAAGTGATCAAGGGATCAACTAAAAATCATAAATATTATAGTATGTAACTTGAAAGAAAGGCAGAAAAAAAGAAGCCAAAGGGGATTTTCAAGGCCAATGGGCATGACCGCAGAAAGAAATACAGATTATACAGTGATTTTATGGTGATCATGCCGATAATATAAGGGTATTAATAAATCACAATATTTTATGTGATAAAGGGGGAAGGATAGAATGCCACCTCCAACATATCTAATATAATAGCAGAACCTCACAAAAGAATGAGAGCCAAAAATGGCAAGTTATCTACATATAACACACTAATTCAAAAGGGCTTGGTGACCAACAAGAAAGCAGCACAGAGAAGGGGAAAAGTAGAATGTTAATCAGGTTCTGGCAGTAATAAATGAAGAAAACATATTTTAAAGTAATGTGCATTCTCTTTTAAGAATGAATAGTTTACAAAAATACGCAGCGGAAACACCATCCCTACTTTTATGTTCATAGCAGCATTATTCACAATAGCCAGAATCTGGAAGCAACCAGACTGCCCGAAAATCGATGACTGGATAAAAAAGCTTTGGTATATCTACACAATGGAATACTATGCAGCTGTTAGGAAAAATGAAGTTATAAAATTTGCCTATAAATGGATGGACATGAAGAAGATTATGTTGAGCGAAATTAGCCAGGAGAGACAGATACAGAATGACTGCATTTATCTGCATAACATAAATATATGTACATATTATGATACTAATATCCAAGGTCAAGTGAAACATATATCAGGAGTTCTTGTCAAAGGTGGAAATTATCACAAATGTGTGGGAGTCAGAGGCTGGGTAAGACAGAAAATGGAACAGTGTGCTAACAATTGTCGAGGGTACTAATGCCAACCTAGAACTGAGCATTAAATAGAGGCAAAAGATACACATGACAACCCTTTAATGTATGTTCTATAATCCATAGTCTGGAGGGGAAGGAAAAGAGAAAGAGAGATAAATGGAAAGAAATAAAGAACCTGCCATGGAGGAGGGCTGGGGAGGGGGGAGGGAACCAGGAATGTTGGTGGTGGGAGATGGGCACTGGTGGCAGGATGGGTACTGGAACACTGTGTGATCAAAACCCAAATATTAACTTTTTAATTGTATATCTTTGTAATTGTAAAAATAAAAAATTTTTAAAAAAGAGAATCTCCGCTTTTGAAAAATAAAAGAATGAATAGTTTATGCATGGTTTGCTTATAAGTGCAAGCACATAAGAAAGAAGAGAAAACATACACAAACATTTCGATTATTGAGGCACTGTATAATGGGTATATTTTAATTGCATGTACTAGATATTATGTATTTTTCAGATTTTCTTTAATAAGTACCTATGTCACATAATTTTCTTCAGGTTGGTGGGTGTTAGGTGATGGTGAGTAGAGGTTCTTTAAGTAGAGATTAAAAAACAAGGATTCAGACACAAGACTCTGGGCTATTCTGGCTGCTATGACTGTTGCAGAGAAAGTTTTTAGGAGATTCAGTTAACGAACAAGGTTGTTTCCTTTTGCTAGCCTTTTCATTTCAAAACAAGTCTTTTCCTTCAAGCATTGGCACAATATTCCCTGAGAGACACAGTAGTCATGGAACAGTGGAGCCAGTCCCAATTATGCTCAAAAGCTTTGGTGACTCATCACTGTGAAAGAAAGCCCTGGGCTATTGTTTAGTCCTTTTCTTCCATGTTCACTGCTGTAGACTCTGAGAGCAGAGTGTAGACTCTCTAGCAGAGGGGCTTCCACATCAGCGCTATCCACAGCCTGAACTCTGCTGCACGTCTCTGTTGCTTTAGTGTAGATATCCCTCCAGTCTTCTCTCTCCTCACCTAAGAATCAACAGTTATTGCACTGTGTAAATAGCTTGGAACCCCAGGACCCTCTCACCTACCTATACCATCTTGCAGTTGTCTGTGACTCCTCCCTCCCTCATTGACCATAACCTTTACTCTTTATATTTTCCAGAGCATAGAACACAGAGCCTGATAATTGTTTATTGAATTTCATTAACAACAGTGTCAGACTAGGTGTGAAAAATTGTGGTTGATTCTCACTGAAAGCTTGTACAGATCCAGACCACTTCTAGGAGTGACAGCACATTTCATGATTCATGCCAGGACACACATACTTACGTCTTGGAGCTCCTGAGTGACACGTCACAGAAATATTCTGGCAATAAGGAACTCAGATATAAATATAGCAAAATTAATAAAACTAGCAAAGGCCAGCTTTCTTTAAACCACATTCACAGTCTATTTCTCTTTATCAATCTAAGTACCTGACAAAGTTTTGGCCATAGAGGTACTCATTTGAAAATAGCCGCCTGTAGAAATTGAACTCCCATTTGACCCAGTCATACCACTCCTGGGAATCTACTCTGGGAAACCAAAATACGCAGCAGAAACACCATCCCTACTTTTATGTTCATAGCAGCATTGTTCACAATAGCCAGAATCTGGAAGCAACCAGAGTGCCCGAAAATCGATAACTGGCTTTGGTACATCTACACAATGGAATACTATGCAGCTGTTAGGAAAAATAAAGTTATAAAATTTGCCTATAAATGGATGGACATGGAGATTATGTTGAGTGAAATTAGCCAGAAGGAGAGAGACAGATACAGAATGACTGCATTTATTTGCATAACATAAATATATATGTATATATTATGATACCAATATCCAAGGTCAAGTGAAATATGTATCAGGAGGTCATGTCAAAGGTGGAAATTATCACAAACGTGTGGGAGTCAGAGGCTAGGTAAGACAGAAAATGGAACAGTGTGCAAACAATTATGGAGGGTACCAATGCCCAGGAACAGTGTGCTAACAATTGTCGAGGGTACTAATGCCAACCTAGAACTGAGCATTAAATAGAGGCAAAAAGATACACATGACAACCCTTTAATGTATGTTCTATAATCCATAGTCTGGAAGGGAAGGAAAAGACAAAGAGAGAGAAAGGGAAAGAAATAAAGAACCTGCCATGGAGGCGGCTGGGGGAGGCGGAGGGAACTGGGTAGTTGGTGGTGGGAGATGGGCACTGGTGGAGGGGATGGGTGCTGGAACACTGTATGACCAAAACCCAAATATGAACTTTCTAATTGGATATCTTTGTAGTCGTAGAAATAAAAAATTTAAAAAAATAATTAAACGTAAAACTACAGTTAAAAAAAAAGAAAATAGCCGTCTAGAACAATGTCACCTGTATATATAAGTACTTGCTAGACTACTAAATATGGACCAGCTCTCCCCAACCCTTGAAATTCCCTTATTAGGAAATGCTAGATAACCTTGAAAACTCATCACTTTGGATAATCCCACCTTTCTCCTTCCCAGACCCAAATTTCTACACTTTTTTTCTCATCTTGGTACATTTGGGCGGCTGGGGCCAAATTCTCACTTTTTTTGTATCTAGCTAACACCATTGCTCCATTGCCCTTAGGAATGCCCAGTAACCTTTATAATGGCCATGTGAGTGAAAAACCTGCTTGGCCACAGTTCTCTGACATTGATTGTTGAGGTGCATGTCACAATCCTAGTAAGAACCACAAGCTTGGAGCAAAGAAAGCCTCTTCAACAAATGGTGCTGGGAAAACTGGGCAGCTACGTGTAAAAAAATGAACCTAGACCTCCTTCTAACGCCATGCACAAAAAGTCAGATCAAAATGAATTCTAGATCTCGATATCAGACATGAATCTATAAGGTACATCGAAGAAAACATAGGAGAAACGGCTCTACGACATGGAAACGAAAAGTATCTTTAAAGACAACACACCACTGACCAAGCAAATGGAAGCAATGATAAACAAATGGGATTATATAAAATTGAAAAGCTTCTGCACCTCAAAAGAAACGGTGACCAAAATACACAGACAATCCACAGAGTGGGAAAGGATATTCACCCAATACCCATCTGACAAGGGGTTAATATCCAGGATATATCAGGCACTGGTAGCACTCCACAAGAAGAAAACAGCCAACCCCATCAAAAAATGGGGAGAAGAATTGAACAGAAGCTTCCAAAAAAGAAGAAATTCGAATGGCCAAAATGCATATGAAAAAGTGCTCTTCATCTTTAATCATCAGGGAGATGCAAATCAAAACAACAATGAGGTACCATCTCACCCCCACAGAGACTGGCACACATCCAAAACAGCAAGAACAACCGGTGCTGGCGTGGATGGGGGGAAAAAAGGACTCTCATCCACTGCTGGTGGGAGTGCCGACTGGTCCAGCCCTTTTTGGAAAACAATATGGGCATTCCTCCGAAAACTAGATATTGAGCTCCCATTTGATCCAGCAATAGCACTCCTGGGAATATAACCTAGAGACTGAAAAACACATAGCAGAAACACTATCTGTACTTCTTTATTCATCTCTGCGCTATTCACTATAGCTAGAATCTGGAAACAACCTAAATGCCCGAGAACAGAGGACTGGCTAAAGAAACTGTGGTTCATCTACACTATGGAATACTATGCGGCTGTCAGAAAGGATGAAATTATGAAATTTACCTGCAAATGGATGGACATGGAGTCTATCATGCTGAGTGAAATTAGTCAGAAGGAAAAGGACAGATACAGAATGACTGCATTCATTAATAGGATATAAATAGATACCAGTGTTTTAATAAATATGGGAAATGGTAATGGCAGATTAAAACTCACCACTGAATATACACAAAGAGACTTAAGTGATAAACTCTAAATATCTGCAGGGCTAGCCACAATGTGTAAAATAAGAGGGAGAGAGATGCAGAGACAGAGAGAGAGATAGAGAGAGAAAAGAGGAAACTGGGGTACCTGCTATTAAAGGCGGCCTGGGGGGGGGGGACGGGAGGGGAGGGGTACATTGGTGGTGGAAATGGGGCACTGGTGGAGGGATGGGTGCTGGACTACTGTATTACCAAAAACCAATTATGAACACCTTTGTAATTGTATGTTTCACGGTGGTATAATAAAAAATTAAAAAAAAAAAGAACCACAAGCTTATCCAGCCAATGGCTCCTGTGACAAAAAACAAGCTTTAGATCCCAGGTAAGGGGGCCGGAGTGATAGCACAGCTGTTAGGACGCGGCCGACCCAGGTTCAATCTCTGGCATCCCATATGGTCCCCTGAGCACCGCCAGGAGTAATTCCTGAGCGAAGAGCCAGGAGAAACCCCTGAACATCGCTGGATGTAACCCAAAAAGAAAATAAAAATCCCAGGCAACTGCCCTCAGGCACTTTTTACCATAATTGTACAGACTTTAACTAATACAAAACCCCTTTGAAGTGAGAAAGTCTTTAAAATCTCTGACTGCTTTTAAACTATGTTTCAGAGACAGCTACCAACTTTTACTATTTAAAGCCATACCCACATACTCTGTGACGAAAGGTTAGATAGGTTGTTTTTACAAAAATGCGCTATGAGCCGTGAATTTGCTCACTGAATTGTTTGGTACTTAAATATAAAAGTGAAATTAAGAGAAACATACAACCCTAGAAGAAAGGGACATTAAAGAAACTATCCCATTCACAATTGCGCCGCAGAAAATCAAATACCTAGGAATCAGTTTGACAAAGAATGTAAAGGATCTCTACAAAGAAAACTACAAAACGTTACTTCAGGAAATAAAAGAAGACCTGAGGAAATGGAGACATATTCCCTGCTCATGGATCGGAAGGATTAACGTTATCAAAATGGTAATACTCCCTAGAGCTTTATACAGATTCAATGCGGTCCCTATAAAGATACCCATGATGTTCTTCAAAGAAATTGAACAAACACTCCTGAAATTTGTATGGAATAATAAAACTCCACGAATAGCTAAAGCAATCCTTGGGAAAAAGAAGATGGGAGGTATCACTTTCCCCAACCTCAAGCTCTACTACAGAGCAGTTGTAATTAAGACAGTGTGGTATTGGTATAGAGACCGACCTGTAGACCTATGGAATAGAACTGAGTATCCTGAAACACATTCTCAAATATACAACCACTTAATCTTTGATAAAGGAGCAAAAAAATATTAAGTGGAGCAAAGAAAGCCTCTTCAACAAATGGTGCTGGGAAAACTGGGCAGCTACATGTAAAAAAATGAACTTAGACCTCCTTCTAACGCCATGCACAAAAGTCAGATCAAAATGGATTCTAGATCTCAACATCAGACATGAATCTATAAGGTACATCGAAGAAAACATAGGAGAAACGGCTCTACGACATCGAAACGAAAAGGATCTATAAAGATGACACACCACTGACCAAGCAAATGGAAGCAAAGATAAACAAATGGGATTATATAAAACTAAAAAGCTTCTGCACCTCAAAAGAAACGGTGACCAAGATACAAAGACAATCCACAGAGTGGGAAAGGATATTCACCCAATACCCATCTGACAAGGGGTTAATATCCAGGATATATCAGGCACTGGTAGCACTCCACAAGAAAAAACAGCCAACCCCATCAAAAAATGGGGAGAAGAAATGAACAGAAGCTTCCAAAAAGAAGAAATTCGAATGGCCAAAAGGCATATGAAAAAGTGTTCTTCATCTTTAATCATCAGGGAGATGCAAATCAAAACAACAATGAGGTACCATCTCACCCCACAGAGACTGGCACACATCCAAAACAGCAAGAACAACCGGTGCTGGCGTGGATGTGGGGAAAAAAAGGGACTCTCATCCACTGTTGGTGGGAGTGCAGACTGGTCCAGCCCTTTTGGAAAACAATATGGGCATTCCTCCGAAAACTAGATATTGAGCTCCCATTTGATCCAGCAATAGCACTCCTGGGAATATACCCGAGAGACCGAAAAACACATAGCAGAAACACTATCTGTACTTCTTTATTCATCTCTGCGCTATTCACTATAGCTAGAATCTGGAAACAACCTAAATGCCCTAGAACAGAGGACTGGCTAAAGAAACTGTGGTTCATCTACACTATGGAATACTATGCGGCTGTCAGAAAAGATGACATTATGAAATTTACCTGCAAATGGAGGGACATGGAGACTATCATGCTGAGTGAAATTAGTCAGAAGGAAAAGGACAGATATAGAATGACTGCATTCATTAATACGACATAAATAGATCCCAGTGTTTTACTAAATGTGGGAAATGGTAATGGCAGATTAAGACTCACCATTGAATATACACAAAGAGACTTGAGTGATAAACTCTAAATACCTGCAGGGCTAGCCACAATGTGTAAAATTAGAGGCTGAGAGATGCAGAGACAGAGAGAGAGACAGAGAGAGAAAGAGAGGAAACTGGGGTACCTGCTATTAAGGCAGCATGGGGGTGGGCAGGAGGGGTGGGGTACATTGGTGGTGGAAATGGGGCACTGGTGGAGGGATGGGTGCTGGTATACTGTATTACCAAGAACCAATTATGATCACCTTTGTAATTGTATGTTTCACTGTGGTATAATAAAAAATTAAAAAAAAAACATACAACCCTGTTTATATTTGTTATAGCTGAGTGACCTGAAAGCAGGATCTATAAGGGAAGATTTGAAATGTCCTTGCTCGCCCAGCCAATTAAGCTTTCCATGTTGTTAGGACATATTTAGTTCTATGACCTGGATCGTTTGGAAATATGGAAGTTGCCTTGATAGAGCTTATGATACAAAAAACTACGAAACCACTATGAGGAAAAGCTCATGACTTTGTCTGTGGGAGGGAACTCAAAGCCTGTTCAGACACCTTCCACGGTCTTGTGAAGATTGCTTGGCTATGTGAGTCAGAGGAGTGGAGGAGCTATTTTTACAGAGATGGGGGATCATGAGCTTAAAGGTGGTAAATGAAGTCATAAAGCAGATACCATCATCAAGGGTCTATGAGTGGTGGGTGACACGGGGGAACAGGCTGTGAATTAAACTGGGTAAAAAAAACTATTGAAGGAGACTTGAGAAGGGTCAACGATAAAGAGAATAAACAAGGAATATCTATGGCTTGTGGTGAGCTGCATCAAATGTCACAGAGAAACAAAGGCTGACAGTCACTTATTTGATATCCTTCCATCAAGAACTGAGGTCTGTGCCTGTTTCCTAAGTGACCCAGTGTTCTGTGACCATCTCGACAAATAACCGAAGCAGTGATGCTACTCCCATTCTCAGGACCAGAATTTAAGAGAACGGCAGCTTCAACTGCCTTTCTCTTAGAATCCTGCCTCAGGGAGAAGCTCCAGACATCTGACGACTTTGAAATCCATTGAACAATCCCAAGCTGGCCACAAAGAGAGAGAGAGGTGCCCAGACAATGCTGCATGTTCTAACCATACTACCCCAGGCACCATCTGCAAGTTCTTAATTCCACTTCATTGTGCTTCATTGAATACCTAAACCCAGATAGTCTAAAGAGCAGCTAGAAATTATATTTTTCAATTACTTTTTAATTTATTGAGGAACTGTCATTTATGATAATGTTTCTGATGGCTCCCCATGTGTGTATTCCAACATCATGGCCATTATCACCAGTGTTCCCACTGAATCTCCCAAGGACACAATGCCCCTGACTTTCAAGTTCCTAGCCCTAAACTCAGTTTTATGTATCAGTTCTCCACTTGGGTTGCCTTTGCCCTTCCTTGCTACCTTGTTTTTATTTATGTTCCACACACAAATGAGATCATTCTTCATCCATTTCCTTCTGATTGTTCTGAGCATAATATCTCTAGTTCCATCCATGTTGGAAAAAATGGCCTGATTTTGTTCTTTCTTAGAGCTGCATAGTATTCTCATAGTATACCACAACTTTTTGCCCCATTGTTGTAGTTGGGCATTTGGGCTGTTTCCATGTCTTGGCTATTATTTCCAATTTTTGTTTCCATATCTTGCCATGAGCCTCGGTGTGCATATATTCTTTTTAGATGCTTTCTAAATGATTTTTAAACTAAGTAGAAGATTTATTGCATAGTATCCGATATCAACCCCCAATTGGGATGTGTGTGCTATGATTTGACTTCGACTCTTTCCATCCAGAATTAGTATTGTCCTCACAGGTGAAGTCCTCCATAAGACAAGAGCCCTTACCTCAGACATCTGCTGTTCAGAGTGTGCGGCGCCACTGCCTTCTGACTAAAAATTCTAAGGTTCCCGGAACTCCCTCAGGTTACAAAAACTCACTAGAGTGATTCAGAAGTTAGAAAAGTTAAAACTTACGGTAAGAGTTTATTATTATACTGAATATACTTGGATAAAATTTAGGAGAGCTCTAAATGCTTAGGTGATTAGGTCACTAGAACATCAGTATGTTCACAAATCCAGCAAGTTCCTCCAAGCCTTAGTGTTCAGAAGTTTTACTGGAATGACTTAATTGTATAGACATACTTGATTAAATCAGTGACCACGTAACGAAAATGCACCTCTAGCCCCAGAGGTGACTCACTGATCTAACCATCCAATCATGGTGCAGTTCCTAATGATGGCCCTTTACTAAAGCTGTTTAGGGGACCACCACTACTCATTTCACTAGCCTAATAAAGGCATTCCTCACAAACACATCATTCTAGGGGGTGTGAAGTTCTATACCAGGAAACTGGGGTAAAACCCAGTCTTGATACAACATGTAGCAATAAATATAGGGATTAATGTCAAGTAAATTAAGAAAGGAAACTTACCCGTTGCACTCTGCAGTGTTTACATTAAACAGGAGCGTAGGGGGCAGATAAATAGTACAAGGGTTAAGGCATTTAACAGTTCAATTCCTGTGGGGGCTGGAGCGATAGTACAGTGGGTATGGAGTTTGCCTTGCATGCTGCCAACCTGGGTTCCATCCCTGGCATCCCATATGGTCCATGAGCACCACCAGGAGTAATGCCTGAGCAAAGAGCCAGGAAAACCCCTGAGCATCACTTGGTGTGACCCAAAAAAAGCAAAAAAAAGAAAGAAAAGAAAAAATTAAATTCCAAACCACATGATCCCCCAAACACCACCAGGAAAGACTCCTGACCCTAGAGCTTTGAAATGTGTCCAAGTACCACTAGGCATAGCCCCAAAACAAATAAACAAAATCAGTAGACAGACAATGTAAAATATACTATTTTAACCAGCAATCAAGTTTAAACATGTATCACATGCTCAAACATGGAAAGCTATTTGACTCTCAAGATAATAGCACTGTTAAAACACGAACAACAATATAGCATAATTGTGCCCAAAATGTTTTGTATTAAGTAAACAAACAGACCGTGTGGGGTGTGGTACATCTGGGGATATGTTGTCAGGAGCCCTGAAAGGAAGGAAATGCTGCCAGATGGAGAGTAGGCAGGCTGCAGATGGTCCACAGCTGTAGGCCATTTAGGGGCTGGACTCAGCTGCAGAGCTGCCCTGCTGGGGAAATGCGCCTCCTAGGTGTTAGGTCAGAAGGTCAGAGGTCAGAGTTCTCCAGAGAATTACAATGGGAAACAAACACATGCCTGTGTTTGTATATGTTGCTCAGTAAAAGTTTGTTATTATATATCCCATAAGATTACTTATATTATTAATTTATTTCAAACCTGTAATGATTTACAATAGTTGCCTACAATAATTTATGGGCCAGAGAAATAGTACAGGGGTTAAGTCGTTTGTACTGAACTGTCAACCTCAGTTCGAATTGCCAAAACTTTGTACGGTCCCCTGAGCACTGCCAGGAGTATAGTCTCCAACCAAAAATGAAATAAAAAGTTATATTTAATGTAAATATTAAATGTATAATAAATATATTTACATAGATGACCCATGAACCAGATAATTTTTGGGGGTCACATCTGTCGATGCTCAGGGGTTACTCCTGGCTCTGCACGCAGGAATTACTCCCTGGTCATGCTCAGGGGACGATTGGGAGGCTGGGGATTGAACCGGGTCTGCCGCATGCAAGGCAAATGCCCTACCTGCTGTACTATCACTCCAACCCTGAACCAAATAATTTGTTGAGAATTTTATGTCTATTTGTTTATTTGTTTGTGGGCCACACCCTGCTATACTCAGGTCTTACCCCTGGCGCATGCTTAGAGATCACTCCTGATGGATTTGGGGACCCTCTGGAATACTGGGGACTGAACACAGGTTGGTTGTATGTGAGGCAAGTGCCTACCCACTGTACTATCACTCCGGTCCCCTAGACAACATAATTTGAAACTTATTTTATTTCCAGTCTACTTCTAACTGGACATTTTTAGAAATAGAGAAATTCTGCTGCTGGTTTCTCATTATCAGAGCATGAAGCTTTTATACCAATGAATAGTAAGGATTTCTTTTTCATGTGACTTTTCACTTTTAATAGCTACGGTTATTTGAATGTGTAACATCAATAGTTTATAGTTCATGATACAATACTGACATAGTTATCAATGATTATTCTTATAAATAGGAAACATAAAGCATTGATAAATATAGTTGAGTAGTATGGTACTACACATACATGTTCTCTTCTGACTTTTATAATACTTCTCTATCTTACTTTAAAGCACATAGCATATAGCATATAGAACATACAATTTATGTGTGGATTTTGTCATCAGTAAGGATTCTGGTAAATCATAGGCTGTTCATAGTTAGGTTTTTTAAAGTTAAAAATAGATTTTGGGAAGCCTTCTAAATGATACTTGGAAGACACAGAGGCCTCTCCTAGTAATTCGTGGCCATCCAAGCCAGGGGTTCAGTGTGAGGGCCCAAGAATGACGTGCTGCGAGGATTGAAGAGTGTCAGGGCTTACCCAGGATACCCCAGTGATCTTCTGGGACTTTCAAGGCCACACTCAGTAATGCTTGAGCACCCATCTGGTGCATGGGATTGAATCAGGACCTGAGCTGTGCAGTCATGCACCTTAACTATCTCTTGTGGCTCCTGTGCTATCTCTTGTGCTGTCTCTTGTGGCTCCTGGACTTAGATTTTTATCCTGGCAACACTTGGCACACCTAACTTCCCTGTTGTTCAGGGGTCAGTTGGCATGTGGGGGAGGTGAGGAGTGCCTATAAATAGAGACTGAGGTAGAGATAGGGAGACAGATTATGAGGAATTGATTCACATGGTTCTGGAAGCTCAGCCCGCTGGTAACTGTCATCTGTAAGCGGTAGGCCCAGGAAAGCTTGCAGCATGAGTCCCAGCCCAAATCTACAGAGCTGGTGACATAAGTCACAGTCCAAGTACAAAAAGAGAACGTCCCGACTCATACAGTTAGGCAGAAACAGTGCATTCCCTCTCCTCCTCTTTCCTCCTTTTCAGGCCCTTGACTTGTGCGACAAGGTACACCCACATTGGGGAGTGCAATCTGTTTCATTCAGGCTACCAACTCCAATGCTACCTCTCATCTGGAAACACCCCCACAAACAAATTCACAAACTCAAAAATAATGTTTATCCAAATATTTGGGCACCTAGTGTTCCAATCAAGTTGATGCAAAATTAGTCACCATACTGAGCAGCCTGGATCCAGTCGGAGGGAGGTAGTGTCTATGTCCAGGCCTCTGCATGAAGGGGAGACACCCTAATGGACAATCAAAGTGCTGACTATCAAGCAGCCCAGGGCTGCAACACAGCACAGCTTCTCCATTACCCCATCCTGCCTGTTTTCTTTATGGTGTGGATTTGTATTAATTATCTGGTATACTGGTACACTGGTCTCTGGGTGTGCCCTGACAACATTTATACTCTCTGCGCCTACCTGGCCTGTGAAAGTAAGATACCAGTGAAAGGACGTGTATTTTAAAAGTATACCTAATTACAAACACAAATCTTCTACAGATTAGCTATGTAGTAATGCAATTCAGTTTCATCGGGTTTTGTTTTATTTTTTCATATATAAAACATGAATGAAACCCACATATATTGTAGGTTTGTCAGACAAATTAGAAACAAATAAAAGGTGAATCATTCAGTCTAGAGATAATGGCCCGTGTGAAGAATAATCAACATCCACAACTGAGCTTCCAGAGTGCAACATGAGATGACAGCCTTGTAACCTGCCATTTTTTAGTACTTCATTCAAGACACATGAAGAACAACCTGATCAAAAAAAAAAGAATCATAGAAACAATGCTCTATATATTTCAATCACTGAATATTTTAGAGGTTTATAACACAATTTATAAAATATTTAAAAACACAAGACTCTTATAACAAAAAACAGGAGACCCTAACTAGTTTAGAACATTGGGAGACCTTTCCAAAGAAACCACGATTTACATGAATTCTAAAAGAAAACTAATAGGAATATTCCAGATAGAGCATGTATATGTTTAAAAGATATATTCAAAAATGTACTGATGGTCATTTTCATATGCATCTTGACCTAATTATGAAACATATAGAAAGAAAAAACATATGTGCACATGCATATTTTATTCCAAACCACAGTCATATATTTAAAGAGCTGAAAGCCCCAAACTAAAACTGATATGTCTATTCTTGTTTATTAATACCCACTTGCTATTATGAGCCATCTGTGACACCGGAACACGTTGTGCTGGGACCATCTGTAATGTTCCTCATCTAATGGTTTAAATGATGGCTCATGCTCTCATTAGAAGATATTAGCACCTCAAAACATTTGTTGGTAATAGCAAGGTACTGATCCCTTCAGATACTAGCAAACGGCTAAATGAATATGCATAAGAAAAGGAACAAAGGTGTCCTGTCTACAGATCAGTACATTTATGACTGTATGTTTAAGACGCATTAATTCTTTCAATATTATCATGAGGTAAGTATTGCTATTCTAGTTTTACTTTTTTAGTAAAATAGGCAGTTAAAGATTTGGGTCGGAGGATAACACAGCAGGTAGGATGTTTGCCTTGCATGCAGCTGACCAGGGTTTGATCCCCAGCATCCCATATGGTCCCCTGAGCACCGCCAGGAGTAATTCCTGAGTGAAGAGCCAGGATTAACCCCTGAGCATGACTGGCTGACCCGAAAAAAAGCAATAAATAAACAAATAAATGAAAGAAAGAAGGAAGGAAGAAAGGGAAGGAAGGAAGGAAGGAAGGAGGGAAGGAAGGAAGGAAGGAAGGAAGGAAGGAAGGAAGGAAGGAAGGAAGGGAGAGAGAGAAGGAAGGAAGGAAGGAAGGAAGGAAGGAAGGAAGGAAGGAAGGAAGGAAGGAAGGAAGGAAGGAAGGAAGGAAGGAAGGAAGGAAGGAAGGAAGGAAGGAAGGAAGGAAGGGAAGGAAGGAAGGAAGAAAGAAGAAAAAGAAAGAAGAAAAAAAAGAAAGAAAGAAAGAAAGAAAGAAAGAAAGAAAGAAAGAAAGAAAGAAAGAAAGAAAAGTCATTAACTTGCCTATGACTGCACAGCTCCAAAGTGACAGAGCCAGAATTTAAACTCCAGGTTACTTCTAGGATCTATGAAACCTGCAATAGCTTTTTGTTGGTTGTCTCCCTGTACCTGCCTTCCTTCCTTTCAAGACTTGATATCCATAATTTCTTGAAGTACTTTCCAATACCATTAGCAGTTGAGTTCTCAGGAGACACTGATCCAGTGTTCCTCAAATTCCCCATTCTGCCTCCACCTTCTTGGAGATCACATAGGGCAGGGTTCAGCAGCACCACTGTCTTCCCTCCCACATTAGACACCACAAGTCCCAGCATTTGCCTGTACTATTAGTTGATGGGCTATAAACCAAGGTTCCTTAAACTTGCACCTTAGGTCTAATAAGGCTAATAAGCTAAAATGGCTTTTACAAAGCATAGAGAAGCAGTGACTGATCACTTGATCACTTGACTTCCTGTTATTCATTGATTTCCTCGAGCAGGCACCAGTAACATTTCCATTTGACCCTATCACATGCCAGTGTAGCCCAATGGCATCTGGTTGCTTCAGGAATACGAACAGCCTTAAACTGTTTGTTTAGGGTCTTGACGAAGAAGTCTGACCATCTTGTAGGTGAGCAGCCACGTGATCTTTTGACATCCCGTGGGATCTAACTATTATGAAAGGATATACTCGGGAACAGTCAGCTAGACACAGAGAGATGCAATCGAGGCACGCCGCCCTCCCAGCACCTCCACATGTTCGCCAGACAAGAAGCTAACTAAATCATCATTCAAGCTTTCTTAAATAAAACTTGATCTGCGGTATTCCTACCCTTTTCTGTGGGTGATAGGTGAGCCAGTAAACTCTGGAAGTTCTGATGGATAGTAAGATTCTAATCACTCAGGAAATTTCAAGGATTTGGGGAACTCTAAGAAACAGGCACAACAGGCTGCACCTCTGTCTGGTGACGCTTGGGATCCCTGGCAGTAAGGAAGGTAATTAGTTCCCTTTTATTTCAAGGGCTGACAGCAGACAAAACTCAAGAGTTCAGCACAGTTCCAAAGACTTTTTACTTATCACCAATAATTAAACAAATTCTGCTAATACAATCCAAGGTCAGAAGAACCCCAAACCTCCGATTTCTGGCTGGGCCCAGACCATATGGTCAGGTCAAGATCCAAAACCAGGAAGACTGCTTCTCCAAAAGGAAAGTCTTCTTACTCCCAAGGTGCCAAAAACCCCAAGCCTGGCCCATGAAGGAAGGATCTTTGCAAAGATAAAAACAGCACTATATCTGTCCTTTTCCTTCGACTAATTTCACTCGCATGATGTCTCCATGTCCCTCCATTTCGGTATTTCATAATGTCATCTTTCTGACAGCGTGTTTCCATAGTGTAGTGAACCACAGTTTCTTTAGCAGCCTCTGTTCTCGGGCATTTAGGTTGTTTCCAGATTCTAGCTATATAATACGCAGAGGAATAAAGTACAGATAGTGTTTCTGCTATGTGTTTTTCGGTCTCTCGGGTTTCCCAGGAGTGTTTGCTGGAAATGGGAGCTCAATATTTGTTTTCGGGGATGCCATTTGTTTTCAGGCTGACCGTCGACTCCCCCACAGTGGATCAGAGTCCCTTCCCACACCACGCCAGCCGGTTTTCGTTTTGTATGTGTGCCGTCTCTGTGGGTGGTGGTACTTGTTGTTTTTATTTGATCTCCCTGTGATTAAAGATAAAACACTTTTCTTGCCTTCGAATTTCTCTTTTGGAAGCTTCTGTTCATTTCTTCTCCCCATTTTTATGGGGTTGGTGTTTTCTTTGGAGTGCTACCAGTGCCTGATATATCCTGATATTAACCTTGTTGGTTTGGGTGAATTCCTTTCCCCCGTGGTTGTCTTTGTATCTTGGTCACTGTTTCTTTTTAGTGCTTTTTGTTTTTATAATCATTTGTTTAACTTTGTCCATTTGCTTGGTCTGTTGTTCTTTAAAGATACTTTCGAGCGTTTCTCCTATGTTTTCACATAAATAGATACCAGTGTTTTACTAAATGTGGAATGGTATGGCGTTAAGACTCACCATTGAATATACACAAAGAGACTTTGATAAACTCAATACCTGCAGGGCTAGCCCATGTGTAAAATAAGAGGCAGAGATGCAGAGACAAGAAGAAAGAAGAAAGAGAGGAAACTGGGGTACCTGCTATAACAGCATGGGGGTGGGCAGGAGGGGGGGGTACTTGGTGGAAATGGGCACTGGTGGAGGATGGGTGCTGGTATACTGTATTACCAAGAACCAATTATGATCACTTTTGTAATTGTATGTTTCACTGTGGTATAATAAAAAATTAAAAAAAAAAAAAAACAGCACTAGGGGCCAGAGCGATAGCCCAGTGGGTAGGGCATTTGCCTTGCAAGCGGCATAAGCCGGTCCATGCCAGCCTGAGTTCGATCCCCGGCATTCCATATGGTCCCCTGAGCACCGCCAGGAGTAATTCCTGGAGTGAATAGCCAGGAGAAACCCCTGAGCATCGCCAGGTGTGACCCAAAAAAGCAAAAACAAAACAAAAAACCAGCACTTATGCAGAACTCCAGGTAAACACACCTAGCCCAGGCCTTACAAATGCTAATTCCCAGGGTCCAGTCCCTGTCTCTCAGGTTCCCTAGCAAAACACTTGTGGAGATGGGGGGAAAACATACCAGAGAACAAAAGCATCTCAGGACTAAATACACAGGAAATAGCATATATTTTTGACCATGAACATCATACCGCTAGTTGTATTTCTCCAAACGCTCACAAGGTCCTTTTCTCTATTCTGCTTTTTTGTGTTACTGAAAGTCATGTTCACTTACCTAGAGGCAAATTTAACATGCCTCCCTTCTTGATCTTAGCAGAACTCATTTTAATGGTGGATCCAATGCCACGGACTTTCTCCCGGAAAACTATATGTGTAAAAGATCCCTCATGGGGCCCCTGGGAATTATAAGAGAAATACTCTGAAGCTAGCATAGGATTCATGATTAGAATATACTGTTATGCAAAAAGTTATAAAATCAAACTATCTTTTCCAATCCTGCCCCAAACTCCTACTGTGATTTGCACAAGTGGGATTAGCATGAGGCCCTGGCCTTAAGGCATGCAATTGGCTTTAAGCTGCAAAGACCCAGAGCCCCTTATGGTGGCATCAGCCAATACACCTCCACATAAAACAGTAAGATTCAAAGGTGGACCTCTCTGTCTTCAGCAAGCACAATTATCTTCTGGGGTTGTCCAATTCTTTTCTCTGCAGGTCTATCTCATGCATCATAGCATCCATCTTTTTCATGTCTGAAATTTTGAGGGAAGCGCTTCTAATAACCAAACAGAACAACACACACGCAAACCTTCATGTCAATATTTTGCTTGATAATACTTGATCTGTATTAACGTGCCTCTGAGTAATTACAGCTTTGGAACTGACCCAGTGGTTGGTAAGTCAACCATCCAATGGCATTTTTCTGCTTCAAGGAATGGTTCAGGTATAAAAATGCACTTTGGTTCCAAAAGAGGTCTGGACAGCTTGCCAAGAGTTCGCTGAAAAAGATGAGTTCTCTGCACTGGAAGTTGTTTATGGTAGTAAGGCCTGGAAAGTTCCAATCATGTCTCTTCCAGCCTGAAGAGAAGCCTGAATATGAAGCCTGATTATGAAGCCAAATTCTGAAGTAGAACTGAGAGGAAATCTCTCAGGATGGTAGCTATGATACAAGCAATTAGCAGCCCATTTTGAATAATTTCTTTCCTTAAGACAGCAAGGTTAGACAACAAATCCCAGCAGTTGAAAAGACAATAGAGCAGGTAAGGTGCTTGCCTAAATTTTAGCTAACCTGAGTCTATATGGTCCCCCAAGCCCACCAGGAGTGATCCCTGAGCACAGAGCTAGGGAGGGATCTGAACACCACCAGTTCAGGTGTGCCCCAACCCTCCATCCTACCCCACTTCCATTCCACTGCAAATAAATAAGAAGTCCCAGATATTGGGTTTTCTGTTGTTTGCTAAGGCATATAAATGGCCTGATATGTCTTTTTTAGAGATTTGATACTGTGGAAACTGGGTTTGGGCCACACCTGGTGGTGCCTCAGGGCTAACTCCTGACTATGTGCTCTCCTGAGTGGTGGTGTTATATGTGGTGCTAGGGACTGTACCAGGGTGAGACATGCAATGCAAATACTTTACCCCTCATACTATCTCTTCAGTCCCTCTTTTTCAGACTTCCAGGTTATTCTATTTCTACCTGGACCAGAGAAGATTTTTGACCTAATAGAATAGTTCAATTTAACCTAATAGAACAGTCTTCCATGTTGCTCCTTTATCTCTGCAGGAAAAAATTTATTTTTCAGTTCAGGGAAGGGTTTTTTTTTTCTCATCAACATATGAGGTACTTACTTAAGGTCACTGGCCTTAGTGTGCAAATGTCTTTAAAAAGCAAATAGACTAGGTGTGGTCAAACTGATAGAATGAGAGCTGACAAAGACAGTAGGCCTCACAGATTTTCTTCCTGGAAATCATCAAGGAGCTCTCAGCGGCAGAGCAGAACACATGAATGTGTAAGCCCCTCATTTGTTAGTATCATTCCCCAAATGGGATGGACGCCTCATGCTCATTTAGCTTAAAACCATGAAATATTTCCATACAGTTGGCTCTTCGTCTAGGACAATAATAAAAACTCATCTTAGAGATGTTACACATTCCTATCTCTAGGCTGATAATTTCTCATTGCAATTTGACATTCTGCTTTTAGAGATCAAACTCATAAAGTAAGTTAATGTGTGTCCATTCCTGAAAGATGAATTCATGCTTACTGTGAAGAGAAATCAGGTTTCTAAGCCTGATTTACTATATATAATATCCTGTGAGTTCTCTGGGGAGACACAGTATATCCTTTCCTCATGAACATAAAGCATTCATTATTTCCTTGTGGAGGACAACTACGGTTTTCTTTGTATGTTTTTTGTTGATGTTATTTGTTGATGACCTCTAAATTTGAATATGGAGGTTAGAATACTCATGAGACCTATCTTTCCCAGGACTATCATTTGCTAGCATGACCTAAAAAATTATTTAATCTCTTTAAGCCTTAATCTCCTTCTGCATAAAATAAAGATTGGGGGGGGGTGGGGTGGGGATATAGTTCAGTGAGAGAGTACTCGCCTTGCATGTGTGAAATGGATCACTAATACTGCCACAAAAAACGAGCATAGAAAATCAAAACATTTTTCAAAGCTATTAAATTATTATGAAAATTAGATGATTTGAATTGCTTTTGCTAAACATTTTTATTTTGTTTTATTCAGCTTGGAACATGTAAATAAATAGAGACTCGAGTCAGAGAGGTAGTACAAGGGATAAGGCATTTTCTTTGTGCATAATTGACACCAGTTTTAACCTGGGCACTGCATATGGTTCATGAAGCATCTCTCTGGTGAAACCTGAGTACCAGCAATCCCTTACTGACACCATAAAAATAAAATTTAAAGGTTTTTTTTTGTTTGTTTTTTGGGGGTGGGTCACACCTGGCAATGCTCAGGAGTTACTCCTGGGTCTTTACTCAGGAATTACTCCTGGCAGTGCTTGGGGGACCATATGGGCTCCTGGGGATCGAACCTAGGTAGGCCGCATGTAAGGCCCTACTCTCTGTGCTATTACTCCGCCCCAAATTTAAAGTTTTAAATGGACTAGAGAAACGGTACAGGGGTTTAGGTGCTTGTCTTGAGTCCCACCCATCCTGGTGGGACTCAAATCCCCACTAATACTAACAGAACCCTGAGCACCACCAGGGTCACCTCCTGAGCACAGAGACAGGGACAGCACCTGAGCACCATGAGGTGTGGTTCAAAGAACAAATAAATTCATATAGGAACTATTAACTATAATTGTCAATGACTCAAGTAAAATTTCAAGTGACTTAAAATAAAATAGGTATTGGGGTGAGAGCTGCCATCCGGCTCTCCCTAGCTCAGCTTACCATGAGGCACCCAGGAGGGAGGATAGTCTCGGCCCATCACCTCAGTAGGGCCTCGGAAGCAGACAGATGAAACTTGCTCACCTTAATAGCTGCCATTTTCAAGATCCAGACTCCACAGCTCATCAGAGCCCCACCCAAGAGAGAAGCTGATCTCAAGCCTGGCTCATCATTGCCCCACACAGCAGAGCAGCCAAGTTCAAGCCCAAGTAAGCAGTCCTCGAAGGCAAAAGTCACTGGGTGTTCGTGGAGATGGATCTGAGTCCCCCTATGTCGGGGTGCCACTGGGGTCCCCGACAATATCAGAACAGAAGTTCTCTTCTACCTCTGAGGATTCCAGGGGAACAGATGAAAACTCACGAGTTCAGCGCAATTCCAAAAGGCTTTTAATAGTACAAAAGCTTTTCCACTGCAATTCAATATTCTAGTTCTGGTCAGATCTTAGACCATACAAAAGAGCCTTAGTTTCCCACCTAAGAGAGAGGATCGCACCCAAGAGGAGTCCTACCCAAAAGAAGGGGAAAAAGGCAAAGGGGCCTCAAGTCAGTCCCCTCATATACACCAAAGTAATCCTATCTGTGACTGGGAGGGTCATGTCAATAAAGAATCCTAACAGATTGTAGAAGGGCAGTGCCACACCCTATTACAGTTATAAAAAAAGGTTACACCAAGGACTAATCCCTTCTATGGGATTATCTCTTATGTAAAACACTGGAGAGAGAAAGAGAGGGGGCTGACATAAAGTAATACATTTTAATTTCATGAGCTTCATGTAATCTAGATGGTACCCACAAGGTCCTTCTTATTATTATCTGCACCAGGGTGATTCTGAGTATCTTGTTCTGAAAGAGTCTCACTCACCTGCTTGAGAGCAAACTAGTATGATCCTTCCTATAGTCTTCCTATAGTCTCAGCGTAGCCAGGGTGGTAGTCTCCTGGTAAATTCTAACTGTCCCACGCTGGGTGCAATGGGTATAAAGAGGAGCTGTGACCAATCTAGAAAACATAGAAGTCTTAGTAGATGTACAATAAGTCAGGTTATTCAGAGTCAAGGTGACTTCTATAACACACCCTCTAGCAGTGTTTACATAGAAGAGAGATCTCATTAGAATAAACCTTGGCTTAAGAACATGTAAGTAGATTAAGCTGTGAGTGGCTAAAACAGCAAAGCTCCCAGACTAGCTAAACCTGTCATCCAACACCTCTACCTCTCTATGTCCCATCTTGGAGGCCTGGTGGACCCGCCCATGAACTGCCTCAGGGCTATAGGCCATCATGCAGAGATTCAGATACAGAGGGGAGAGCTGCCATCCAGCCTCTCCCCTACTCACACGGCCAGTACATCAAACTAGTGGAACAAATCAAATTCTAAAAACTCAGAAAGTAAATTTAATAACAGAGTAAATCAGAAAACCTTGTGCAACACAACCACAGTCACCCTCTGGTCCGGACTCCACAGCTGGACACAGCCCGAGCCAAGAGAGAAGCCGAATTCAAGTCCAGGCATGTGGGACTCCGTGACAAGGCCAACCAGCTTTTTAGGGAGCGTGGACTGGGGCCACCTCCTCCCACCTCTGCTCCCTCCACAAAAGGCCTGGCAGCCCGCCCAGAACTGCTGCTGGGGCTCTTGGCCGGACACCAGGCATTCAGGTGCAGGGTGGAGTCTCTGTCTGCCTGCCCTGTGCTAGACTGATGGGGCGTCTTGGGGGATAAGGTTTTTTCTCCTTAGCCTGTCCTCTGCCAGGCTCCCAGAAGTCAGAAAACCTCGTGCAACACAACCTGTTCCTGCCGCTCTCCGCACCACCACGGGACCTGAGTCAGGGTTCTGCTCACAGCCTGGCTCCCACCTCCACCATCGCTGCCGCCTAGCTTGCCATGCCGCAGCCTCAGGCCACCGCCATCTTTTTTTTTTTTTTGAGGGCAGCGCAGCACAGCTGCAGCGAGCGGCAACAGTGAGGTCGGAGAGCCCCTCGGCTTGCGCCCCGTTCCCAGGTGACTCCGGAGGGGCCTCAGACTCGGCCCACCTGGCAACATGATTACAGACACGTGGCAGTCATCTTTCTTTACCATCTTTACCGCCGCCATGTTCGCTGCGCTCATCAAGGACCGCCAGCGGGACGACCAGGGCACAGGCCATGTGTCCTAAGCTATGTGGAGCGGCTGAAGGGTATGACCTGCTTGTCGGGGCAGAGAGCAACATCACACTCAGTGATGCTCAGGGATTACTCCTGGCTCTGCACTCAGGAATTACTCCTGGCAGTGCTTAGCCCAGCTAGCTACTAAGAGTATACTGCCCGCAAGGCAGAGCCTGGCAAGCTGTCCGATGCATATTCAATATGCCAAAACCAGTAACAAAAAATGTTCATCTTCCCGACCCTGAAAGAGCCCTTTAATACGGCAGTACTAAGAAGGACAAACAAGGAGGGCCTGATAAAATTTCAGGGTCATACTGAGCTGCCAAAACAAAGGACTAAAATGACAGCCTATACTTTCAATGCACGTACATTGGCAACGGAAGCATATATCGAGAACCTAATGGTACAAGCACAGAAGATCAAGTATGGCATCATTGGTCTGACTGAGACGAGGAGGCATCAATCGCATCACGCCGCTTTTTGACACTGGAGAAAAACTATTTCTCGGAAAATGTGACGAAAGAGGCGTAGGTATCCTTGTCAACACGAACATGGCCATGAACAATGATTTGTTTGAATGCCTAACAAACTGGATAGGACGATTACACTTGAAGAGATGTGGCCCACTGCCAGCAGTTTCTATCTTCGTTGACTATGCACCAACATCCACATACAAGGAAGAAGAAATTGAGAAATTCTACATAGAACTGGAGGAATTCTATAAAAAAGATCACACCTTCTACAAGATCTAGTCAGTGATTTTAATGCCCAGATAGGACCAAGATGATCGGCTGAAGAACTCCACATCGGGACCCATGGCATAGAATGGAACGAACAGAGTGAGAGACTCTGAGTTCATCACGTCCACCAAGACCATTCATAGGAACTCACAGTTCCAGAAGGCTCAATCAAAACGTTGGACATGGGAATCTCCTGGTGGACAGTTCCACAATGAAATTGATGACATCAGTTCAATCAACGGTTTTGCCTGACAGATGTTGCTGTCGTCCCAAAATTCCAAACAGGATTGGATCACCATCTCCTTTGCACAAAATTCCTACTTCACGTAACGGGGAGAAAAGGCTGAAAAGTTTAAGAAGAGAACTCCCAGAATGACCACCAACTGGGAACTCTTTGGCACCACTGCCGCAACATGGGGAAGATACCATCGTTGATGACATTGATGAAGAATACAACCGACTGGTTCAGCACCTCCATGATTGTGCGAAGAATGCCGAGAGAGAAAAAGCCACAAAAAGGACGCCTGTCTTCAAAAACTCTCGAGCTCATTCCGTTGGTGGTGGGAGATGGGCACTGGTGGCGGGATGGGTGCTGGAACACTGTATGACCAAAACCCAAATATGAACTTTTTAATTGTATATCTTTGTAATTGTAAAAATAAAAAATTAAAAAAATAGAATGAACCTTGACTTAAACAGATTAAGCTGGGAGTGGGCAAAACAACAAAACTCCCAGAATAGCTAAACCTGTCCTCCAACAAGCAATGGAGAAGATTATCCATGACTTCAACTCAGATCTCTTTGATAGCCACGCCCACCTGCCCACATACCAAATTCCGCAGGATGGATATGTCGTTCCCAACATTCTCCCTTCTAAAAATCCGACATGCCATTTCGTCAGTAAAGAATGGAACAGCACCAGGCCCAAAGTCAGACCCGAACACCTGAAGAATCTGCCTTCAGTGAGTACTGGCTCGGCTCTTCACACGCTACACACAGATGTGTCCGGCTCCGGGCACATCTCTTTGACTCCACTGTTCTCCCGGCATTAACATATGCCTCAGAGACCTGGGCCCTACGAAAGCAGGATGAGAATGCTATTCGGGTCTCCCAAAGAGGAATCAAAAGAGCTTTGCTTGGAATACCATGCCTCACTCAAGTGAAAGAAGGAATCCGAAGCTCTGACCTCCTTCGCTATTACAGAGTCAGGGACGCTGTCTCGGTTGCCATGGCATCAAAAATCAGATGAGCCGGACATGTAATACGAGTTGGAGACGACTGCTGACTAGAGCCGTTACCGACTGGATCCCACGGATGTCAAAAGATCATGTGGCCGCCCACCTACAAGATGGTCTGACTTCCTCATCAGGAACCTGAACAAACTGTTTGAGGCTGTTCGTATTCCTGAGGCAACCAGATGCCATTGGGCTACACTGGCACATGATAGGGTCAAATGGAAATGTTACTGGCACTTGCTCAAGCAAATAGATGAATAATGGGATGTCAAGTGATCAAGTGAACACAACCCCAGTCATCCTCTGGTCCGGATTCCACAGATGGACACAGCCCGATCCCCATAGCACACGGGTACAAACCACAAACGCATGGGAGTCAGAGGCTAGGTAAAACAGAGAAGAGAACAGTGTGCTGATAATCATTGAAAATGATAATACCATCTGAAAACTGAGCATTATAGGCAAAAAGATACACATGGTAACCTCTAAGTATATGTATTACAATCCACAATGTGTAATAAAGGGAAGTGAGTAGGAGAGAGGGAGAGCGAGAGAGAGAGAGAGCAAGAGAGAGAGAGAGAGAGAGAGAGAAAGGAGATAAAGAACCTGCCATGGAGGCAGGCTGGGGGAAGGAAGTGGGAATATTGGTGGTGGGAAATAGGCACAGGTGGAGGGATGGATGTTGGAACACAGTTATGACTGAAACTCAAACATGAACATCTTGTAATTGTATATCTCACATTGGTATAATAAAATATTTAAAAAATTAAATTAAATAGACATTAAATTCACACCAGAGGAAGAAAAATGCCTATCAGGCATGTGAAAAAAAAATTTGACCCCAAGAACAATACAGCTCTATGGTTTCTTTATGGAATCTTTTCTAAATTTCCAGCTACTATTCGTCCATTAATTCTATGCTTTCAGATCGTTTTCTTCTGGGGTTAAAAAGCTAACTCTAAGCTTCCAAATTTGTCATGTAGAGCAAGAAGCTTTAAGCTACAGGGATCAGACAGGGCCCCTTTCCATTAAACGCAAAACAAGTACTTATAACTTTTTCAAAATTTGCTTCTCCTTTTTTAATGAACTTCTGCTTTTAGAATGTTTGCAGAAACTTTTTCCAACAATTAATTTTCTATAAACTGTTAATTAAATTTTGTTACACACTTTTATTGATTTGTGTTGTGTACTCTTATTTTATACGAACTCTGGGTTTTTTAATCAGTTATTTTTTTATTAAAAGAACTGTGACTTACAAAGTTGTTTATATTTGACGTTTGAGCATATAATATACACCAATCCCACCACCAGTGTCAACTTTCCTCTGCCAGTGATCCCTGATCCCTCCCCATCCCAATCCCTACCCCATTCCCTATTGTCAACTTAACAGGCACATTACAAAGTTCCAGTGGCTGCAGCTTAGATCTCATGCCTTTCAGTTCTGCTGAGTCTATTTTTTGGATATATGGCTACACCACTTGCCCACATCACCAGGATAACTGAAACCTCTGATGTCTGTTCACCCATTACTTCCAGTGCTCTCCTTCCCACCTTGCTTTCTTTCCTTTTCTGTCCTTCTCTCTGAACACAGGGGTGAAGGGTGATCTAGACATCTCCCTTTTACTACAGTACACTTCCTCATCCAGTATACCGTACGCCACAGATCAGCGAGATAATCCTGTGCTTGTCTATCTTCCGCTTACTTCACTAAACATGGTATCTTTCAGTAGCAAACACATTGTATGATCTCATCATTCCTTGCAGTTGCATTGTTTACACTGTGTATATATACTCTATCTTCAAAATTCATTCATCTAACATTGGACACCTAAACTGATTTCATATCTTGGCTACTGCTGTACAATAGCCAAGATAAGAAATCAGCTCAGGTGTCCATTGTTGCACTCTGTAGTGCAACAATGAATAATGGTGTGCAAATGTTCTTTTGAGAGAGTGCTTTTATGCCCTGGATGTAGATGCTCCAAAGTGGTGGGTCATATGACACTTCAATTCTAAGTTTACTGAGAACTCTCCATACTGTCTTACAAGGGCTATCCCAGATAACATTTCCACTAGCATGGATGAGATGAACTGTCGGGAGCCGCTGGGGTCCCCAACAGTATCAGGACAGAAGTTCTCTTCTACCTCCAAGGTCATCGGGAATGGATGAAAACTCATGAGTCGGTGCAGTTCCAAAAGGCTTTTAATAGTACAAAAGCTCTACCACCGCAATCCAATATAATTGAAGACCTCTAGCTCTGGTCAGAACTTAGACCATGCATGAGGGCCCAAGTCTCCTATCAAAGAGGATCCCACCAGAGAGAGTTCCACCAAAGTGGATCCCACCAGAAAGGAAAAAGTACCTCATATCAGCCGCCTTATATACACAAAAGTAATCATAATTTCAGGGGAGGGTCCTGTCAACAAAGATCAACTAAACAGTTTCTAGATAGTAGATCAACTAAACAGCTTCTAGATAGAAGAGTGTAGAAAGGTGGTGCCACACCCCACTAAGGTCTAAACAAATGATTATACCAAGGACTGATCCCTTTTTCCAAGAATAACTCTTATGTAAACACTGGAGGGGGCTGGTACATCTTAATTTCATGGGCTTCATGTAATCTAGATGGTACCAACAGGTCCTTCTTATTTATTATCTGTACCAGGGTGATTCTGAGTATCTTGTTCTCTGTGTACTGAAAGGGTCACATTCGCAAACTAGTATGATCTTCCTATAATCTTAAACAATAGTCTCAATCAGTGTGGTAGTCTCCTGGCAAATTTCAACTGTCCCATGCTGGGACCAATGGGTCCTAAAGAGGAGCTGTGTCCAATCTAGATGTCACAGTAGATATTAATGAGAATTCAGAAGTTACTCATCCAGAGTTAAGGTGATTTCTGTAACTGCCACACCCTCCATCAGTGTTTACACAGAAGAGAGATCTCATTAGTATGAACCCTGGCTTCAGAACATGTAAATAGATTAAGCTGTGAGTGGATAAAACAGCAAAGCTCCCAAGCTAGCTAGGCCTGTCATCCAACAATAACCTTTGGTTTTAATAAATAAGAATGAATGATAATATCTAGTTTTTAATAAATAAATGAGGATCCTGTCATATTTCATTATATTTAATTGAAATAGCAGTTAAAACAGTGTATTAGAGTTGTATTAAATTGTAAGATAAATTTTCACTTTGTTAAAATTTTTCTTCTAAGTATATATGAGTGCAATCTCTCTATAAAAATATACATTGAGACTTAAAGGATTAGAGTAGGTACACCTTCCCCTCACCCAATCTGTCCAGTGCTTGTCATAGAAGATATGATAAGCAGAAATCTCTGAAAGCCTAGATCTCTACTGTGTACATGGTGTAACAGTCTCCCAGTTTTTTAATCAAATATAACTTAGGTACTGATGTGAAGGACCTTTGAAGATGAAGCTAATATCCCAAATCAAAAGACTGCAAGATAGGTAGATTGTCCTGGGTAGACCAGATCTAATCAGAAAGAGTCAGGACCTTTCCTGACAAAGTCTTAAGAGTTAAAATAAAGAGAAATTTTCTATTGTTAGTCATGTGGTAAGAAAGGCAGAGCATTTACTACTGAGGAAGCAAGAAAATAGAAACTTCAAGTTAGACAACCTCGAGATGAATCCTTCACAGCACATGAGTTTGGAAAAAGACACTGAGTGCCCGAGAAGTATGCAACTAAGCCCACATCTATATTTTAGTCATGTGAAATCAAAACCAGATCTCATTGCCATCATACCCCGACTTTAGCCTACAGAACTGTTGTCGGGAATGGCTGCTGGGGTCCCCGACAGAGGTTGTCTTCTACCTCCGAGGACGCCGAGAGAACAGATGAAAGCTCACGAGTCGGTGCAGTTCCAAAAATGGCTTTTAATGGTACAAAAGCTCTGGTCCGAACTTAGACCATACAAAAGAGCCTAAGCGTGGATGTGAGGAAAAGGGGACACTCATCCATTGTTGGTGGGAATGCCAGCTGGTACACCCTTTCTGGAAAACAATATGGACATTCCTCCAAAGACTAGAAATTGAACTCCCATTTGACCCAGCCATACCACTCCTGGGAATCTACTCTGGGAAACCAAAAATACGCAGCAGAAACACCATCCCTACTTTTATGTTCATAGCAGCATTATTCACAATAGCCAGAATCTGGAAGCAACCAGAGTGCCCGAAAATCGATGACTGGATAAAGAAGCTTTGGTACATCTACACAATGGAATACTATGCAGCTATTAGGAAAAATGAAGTTATAAAATTTGCCTATAAATGGATGGACATGGAGAAGATTATGTTGAGCGAAATTAGCCAGAAGGAGAGAGACAGACACAGAATGACTGCATTTATCTGCATAACATAAATATATATGTACATATTAAGATACCAATATCCAAGGTCAAGTGAAACATATATCAGGAGGTCTTGTCAAAGGTGGAAATTATCACAAACGTGTGGGAGTCAGAGGCTAGGTAAGACAGAAAATGGAACAGTGTGCTAACAACTGTCGAGGGTACTAATGCCAACCTAGAACTGAGCATTAAATAGAGGCAAAAAGATACACATGACAACCCTTTAATGTATTATCTGTAATCCATAGTCTGGAGGGAAGGAAAAGAGAGAGAGAAAGGAAAGAAATAAAGAACCTGCCATGGAGCAGGGCTGGGGGAGGGGGAGGGAACTGGGGACGTTGGTGGTGGGAGATGGGCACCGGTGGCGGGATGGGTGCTGGAACACTGTATGACCAAAACCCAAATATGAACTTTTTAATTGTATATCTTTGTAATTGTAAAAATAAAAAATTAAAAAAAAAACCCTGAGCAATGCCAATTGTACATCTCATGGTGATATAATAAAAAATTTAAATTAAAAAAAAAAGAGCCTAAGTCTTCTACTAAAGAGAGAGGATCTCACCCGAGCTGAGTCCTACCCAGAAGGAGCAAAAGGCCAAAGAGCAAAAGGCCAAAAGCCAAAAGCCAAAAGCCGCAGGAGCCAAAAAGCTGAAGGCTGAGGAACCAAAATGCAAACGGTGAAGGGGGCCTCAAGTCAGCCCCTTATATACACCAATGTAATCCAACCGGGAGGGCATGTCAACAAAGAACTTTAAACAGAGTGTAGTGCCACACCTTATTGCAGGTATAAACAAAGGTTATGCCAAGGACTAAGGAGATTATCTCTTATGTAAAACACTGGAGAGAGAGAGAGGGCTGATATAAAGTAATACATCTTAACTTCATGAGCTTCATGTAATCTAGATGGTACCCAAAAGGTCCTTCTTATTATTATCTGCACCAGGGTGATTCTGAGTATCTTGTTCTCGTGTACTGAAAGGGTCACTCTCGCCTGCTTAGAGCAAACTAGTATGATCCTTCCTATAGCCTTCCTATAGTCTCAGAGTAGCCAGGGTGGTAGTCTCCTGGTAAATTCTAACTGTCCCACGTTGGGTGCAGTGGGTATAAAGAGGAGCTGTGCCCAATCTAGAAAACATAGAAGTCTTAGTAGATGTATAAGTCAGAAGTTATTCAATCAAGGTGACTTCTGTAACTGCCACACCCTCTAGCAGTGTTTACATAGAAGAGAAGTCTCATTAGAATGAACCTTGACTTAAGTAGATTAAGCTGGGAGTGGGCAAAACAAGAAAACTCCCAGAATAGCTAAACCTGTCCTCCAACAGACTGTGAATTCATAAATGGGTACTGGTTTTTTTTTGTGTGTGGCATTTTATTATTTGTCACTATTTATAATATACCAGCAATAGCAGTTCAAGCTGACAGGGTATGCTAATATTGATATATAACCTCTATAATGGATGATGTGGTTTTGAGCCTACACAGAAGTGCAATATTCCTAAGAGCCATTTGTACTGGACAGCTTGCAATAATTAAATTATACACACACAACTCTGAATAATATATCCTATGAAGCTGTGTTCTCAATTTAACTAAAAACTATTTGTATATTCTAACACTTCACGAGGCGCCCGGGAGGGATGGCAGGTTCTAGCCCTGGCCTGTCACCCCAGAAGAGCCTCGCAAGAAGCTAAAGGACCCCCCACACCATGAGGGCCGCCATTTTCCACATCTGGACTCCCTCTCGTCAGAGCTCCACACAGCAGAAGAGCTGATCACAGCCTGGCTCATCACAGACCCACCCTGCAGCAGTCTTTTTCAAGCCTAGCCCAGTTACGCTGATCCAGAGACTCACATACATGGGGCAGAGTTGCTACCGGCTCTCCCTGTGCCCAGTTGATCACGAAGTGCCCAGGAGGGACGGCAGGTTCTAGCCCTGGACCACCACCCCAGCAGAGTCTCGCAAGAAGCTAGAGGACCCCCCCCCACACTATAAGGGCTTTCATTTTCCACATTCAGATTCCCCTCTCATCAGAGCTCCACCCAGTAAAAGAGCTAAATATAGTCTGGTTCATGCGCCGCAAAGCAGCCGTGGAGTTCATCAATAAATGCTCGAGATTAGAGGTGACTACAAGAGTATCCCACCCACACGGCAGACCCTCACAAGCTACCCGTGTCATATTTGATATGCCAAATACCAGTAACAATTACAGGCATCATTCCCATGACCTGATGGAATTGTTTGGGGCTCTTTATGTTCCTGGAGCTAGCAGATGCCCTTGGACTACACTAGCATGTGACAGGACTATGGAGATGTTATTGGTGCCTGCTCAAGCAAATCAATGAACAACGGGAAGACAAGTGATACAAGTGAAGTGATTCTAGCACTTCACCAAAGTTGGGTACATACAATGATTAGGAAGTCTGAGTTGGAAGAGATAAAGAATACACTATTAATATTTATTTTGCAAATGCTACATGAAAGGATAGCACTTGGCCGCATAAACACCTTTGCCTTGGAAAGGGTTTATGTGACTTAAGAAAAAAAGAGCTCAAGCTTCATTAAGTATATGGCAATTCTCTCTCCATTTTAATATCTGCCGAAGTATCTAATATAACAATGGCAGGTCTCAAAGAATTTTCCCATAGAGCTACACTAAATTAATCGTTTAACAGGTGTTTATTTTAGTAGAAGTCATTTCAAAATTTTCCTAAGGCAGTTCATGCTAATTGATAGATACCTATATGCTAAGTTCACTTTCACTTTCCTGTATTCTGGGTCACTTACAGGAAGACATGTTATATACTTACTTCCACACTGCTGATTTTCAAGAAAACAATACTGTCTTCATGTTTCAATTTGTAAGTTAAGAACCTTGGTCTGCTCTCTTATAAATAAGGAAAATAGTTTATTTTAGGGCTCAGAATAAACAATCCCACAGTCTGTCTACCCTCGCTTCCTTCCTTTTCTCTTTTCTTTCTTTCTTTCTTTCTTTCTTGCTTGCTTGCTTGCTTGCTTGCTGTCCCTCTTTTTTCCTTCCTTTGTATTCTGTCCTCAAAAAAAAACTGCTCCAGAATAAAATATTTTACCTTAAAAAAAGAAGAAATGAGTTTGAAAAAAAAATTATTTTAGGACATTTTTCTAAAATAATTTTTGAAGTCCATGACCTTGAAACCATAATATACTGTTTTTCTTTTATTTTAGTTGAGGAAACAGATTAGAATAACATGAATGCCTATATGTTGGGTGTTTATAGCTGTTGTCCCCATCACTAAAGAAATGTTACCA
This sequence comes from Cryptotis parvus, assembly GCA_021461705.1. NCBI lineage: Eukaryota > Metazoa > Chordata > Mammalia > Eulipotyphla > Soricidae > Cryptotis > Cryptotis parvus. Next base: position 45,022 of record JAJIBD010004191.1, read on the forward strand.
TTTCTTTAGTGACCCACAGAACTCCATAACTGTGGCTGGTTCCTTTTAGAACCCCTCATCCTTTACCTCTCTACCAACCTTCACTTCATAACTTCAGTTCTGTTGTCAAAGCTTAAGTTCCAAAGTATACTTCTTTAGAAATTAATCTGCAGAAAAGAATATTTGCTAATAAGTTAAACGAACTAAGTTTTACCCAAAAATGAGTTGTAATTTAGATGGTAAGACACTTCTTACCTGTTCTTGCCTCTTGATCTCTTCGGGGGTGGAAGCCAGTTAGTATGACGGTCATACCCCCAATGACCATTGTCTCATACATTAATGCCCCTGTGCAATCCCTTCCTATTCCATATTCTAGCAGATCTAGACCAAAGGTATGCAGCACAAGTGATGTGACTTCAGGCTTGGCCTTGAGTCTGCTCTTTCTCCTATCACTTATGCTAGGAGAATTTAGCTGCCATGTAGCGCTACACAAGCAATCTGACAGAGATAGCCCCGTGGTAATCCCGCCACTGGGGAAGCAGTTAAACAGTAAGCACTTACCTCCCATGTGTGAGGCCCCAATACAACAAAAAATAATGAGTTAAAATGTGTAAGTACATAAAATAATCCCTCTAACAAGAGTCCAGAGAGTGAGTCAGCTTGGACGCTAACCTCCAGACCCAGTCAGGCCTCCACACGGCAACAGCCTAGGCTGAAAGATTAGTGGCAATGCCATGAACAGTCACAGCAGCGTGGCTCCGAGATATCTGATGTGTAAACCTTTGGTAAAAATGTTATTTTCTCATGCCTCATTTTTGGAGAAAAGGCTCCTGAGAACTGGCCCCCAAATAACTTAAACTGCATTAATTTAAAAAAGTAATAAGAGGGCTGAAGAGGTAACAGTGGGAGAGGACTTGCTATGCATGCATGAGGCCCTGGGTTTGAGCCATGGCTCTGCAAGTACACATTAGTCAAAATAAGGTAAAAGGAAAGACGGTAGAACGACAAAGATTTTTTGTACAAGCCTAAATTAACTTTGCATAGTCTTCCATGTAAGCCCTTAGATATTAGATCACTTTTAAAAGTAGATTATCATTTTTATAGCAACTTTTATTTATTTTGCTATAGTTGCTATTTGGAGGGCCACACCCAGAGCTACTCAGGGATTCCTCCCATTGATACTCAAGATTGCTCCTGAAGGTAATTGGGGTGGGGAGTAAGCAGGGTCAGAAATCAAACCGGGCCTTCTGCATGCAGAGCATGAGACCGAGGCCTTGGAACTATCTCCCTTGACTTTGAACTATCTTCCTTGCTATATGAAATTTTTAAACAAGAAAGTGTGTGCATTGGAGAGATAGTACAGTGGATAGGGAGCTTGCCTTGCACATAACTAAACCCAGGTTAGTTATGTTAACTAGTTATGTGCAAGCTCCCTATCCATTCATATGATTGGGAAACCATTCATATGATTTCCCAAGCCCTGAGCCTGCCAGAGTGATCCCTGAGCACAGAACCAGGAGTAAGCCCTTGGTGTGGCTGCCAAATCAGAATTAAACAATTTAAATAAGAAAGTGTGGTAGGGGAAGGATTGATAGCACAGCAGCTAGAGTGTTTGCCTGCCACATGGCCAACCCAGGTTAGATCTCTTGTGGTCCCCCCAAACCCCACAAGGAGTAATTCCTGGTATAGATCCAGGAGAAACTTCTGAGCATCACCAGGTGTGATTCAAAAAAGGAAAAATGTGTGGAAGAGAGACTCTTGTTTTTTTTTCAGATTATACAAAAAAATATATGATTCATGGTGTTCATTTTCCTTTCATTCACTTCATTATGTTGAAAATCCTGATGATGTGATTAGCAGCAAGATAAGGATTGCATAAGAGGGAAAGGTCCAAAAGATGGTTGGAATATGACCTCACTGTTCCTGTACCACTAACTTCCCAAGATCTCATTTCATCTACTGAGTTTTTAAGCGATGATATTTCTATTTGCATGGTTCTCATTTCTGCTCTCATTTCCTCCCATAATTTATTGACTGCCCTTTCAACTGCTTCGTTTATGTTCTCCTGTATTTTATTGGACATTTGCTCCATTTTTTTGTTGAGCTCCTTAAACATCCTACCAATTTCTTCTCTAAAATCATTGTCAGAGATCATGCACATCTGCATTCTTTTTTGAGTCTTCAGGGTTGATTCCTTCATCTGTTCTTCGCACTGGGGATCTGGCGTTGTTTCCCCATGGTGTTGCAGTGTTCAGGGATAGATTCCTCTAGTGTACTGTTTCTTTTTTCTTGAGGGTATAACCTTCCCTTGGAGTTGAATTTCCTAGTTTTTGTATTAATAAGCGGCTGCGTGAGCAGCCGCCCACCCGGCCAGCCGCACACCCCAGGGAGAATGCCTTAGGCGGAGACAGGCCGGTGTGAGAGTTCAAAATGTCCATTTACTTCCACTTCCGCTTTGACTTCTGGGGGTTGTAGTTCCACCTTCTGCCGAGGCCTGGGGCACTACCACAACCCCAGGCGCCCACCCGGCCAGCCGCACACCCCAGGGAGAATACCTGAGGCCTAACTTCCCAAGATCTCAAGTCACTCAAAAGACATCCTTGACAGAAAGTTTCCTCTGTCCAAACCTCCCATCGGGACTGAGCTAGCTAATATTGTCTCAAAGTCAGAGAGAAAAGACTTCTCTTTACCAAACTTTAAAAGCCTTTAGAGCTGTATCACTGTCTTCCCGTTCATCATTGATTGGCTCAAGCGGGCACCAGTAACATCTCCATATGTCCTGTCTCATGCAAGTAGAGCTCAAGGGCACCTGCTTGCTCCAGGAACATAAAGAGCCTCAAACCATTCCATCAGGTCATGGGAATGAGGTCTATAATTGTTACTGGTATTTGGCATATCAAATATGACACGGGTAGCTTGCCAGGCTCTGCCGTGCAGGTAGCAAACTCTTGTAGTCATCTCTAAATCCAGCATTTATTGATGAACCACATGGCCGCGATAGGCTGGTCTGCTGGGTGGAGTTCTGATGACGGGAAGTCCGGATGTGGAAAATGGAGGCCCTCATGGAGTGGGAGGGTAGTCTGGCTTGTTGCAAGGCTCTGCTGGGGTGACAGGCCAGGGCTAGAACCCGTCATCCCTCCCAGGCGCCTCGTGAGTGGCTGGGCACAGGGAGAGCCAGTAGCAGCTCTGCCCCATGTCTGTGAGTCTCTGCATCAGCATACCTGGGCCGGATTTAAGAACTGCAAACAACATCTCAAAAAAACAAAAGTTAGGTAGCTCTCATCTGTTTCAATGACAGAACAGGTACCCAGATAGCCATCCACTGTCCTTAGTTTATAAGGAACTTCTCCACCTGCAGGCACAAATCCAGGATTTCATTCTCAAAGGCAAGTGCCCCAATTTTGCCCCCAAAAAAAGGGAGTCACTTTTAATACACTGCTTATGGTTATAGGTGACAACTTCAGAATATCAAAATGCCTCTGCATCCATAATACAAATATCTAATGTAGGATTATGACCCTTACTGTTTGCCCCTGTCAATGTCAAGGTCACATAATGATTATGCGACAGTCACAGGAAAGAACATATTCACAGACTACAAGCAATACACATGTATCTAAGGAAACAATGAGCATAGATTAAAATTAATGGAAGTACTCTTGAGAGCATGAAGTGGTTTTCTCTTGAGTACCATGTAAGATATACTCTCCTGCATTCCCATATTCATTCCAATCTTATTTTCCCCCTACCAATTAACATCTATCTACGAAATAGCACAAGGCATTGGACATATTAAAGGTAAGTAGATTTATTGTTTAAAACAATTTCATGATCTAGTCTCTGCTGACAAAAAAAATGCAGATAAAATATTACTAATGTAGTGTGGTTCTGTAAAAGAGGTCTTTTAACCCATTCACAGAAAATTTCTCACCTGCAATTTGGTATACGTGCTCTTCCTCACAAAAATCTACTTTGGTGAGTGCTCTCAGATCTTCCAGCAATTCTATTCTGTAATCAACTGAGCTTATTATATCTATCAAACATATACAAAGTTTGAAGAGGATTTTCTCAATGGAAAGTCAAGAGAAGTAGAGAAAAGATGGGACAGAGACATCTTCGAACTCAGTATTGTCAAGGTACTGTGGTCATGCAGAACTTGGGAGCCACCATGGAACCCCTGCTGGGTACGCTTCCAGTGAGGCTTGACCCACATATACACTTCAACACAGAGCATGCATTTAGGAACTGGTAAGGGATAGAGTCTGGCTTGCCATAGGGCAGCAAAGGGGTGGGGGTCAGGGGGCATTACAGACAGTGGGACCTTCTTGAAGCAGGCTGTGTTTTGGGAATTCAATGAAGATGCTTTGGGCTGTAGGGATGCAGCTTGATTGTAGCAATCAAGTGGGGACTGGTAGGGGACTAGGTCTGAACATATCAGATAAAAAATACCAGATAAAACATACCAGATAAAAAATATCTGATATGTTCTGGTAACTTTAGTCCTAAAAGTGCTAAGAGTAAGCACTCTTGGTAGTCGTTGCTCTGAACCCAACTAGCCCACATATTTGCTAAGAGTTTGTGCAGTTTTCCTTAGGGATTTGCCCTCAGGATATGTTATTCTGGAAGAGAGCTTTTTACTTATTGTCCACCATATCAGCCAGCTAACAGCCAAGTTGTGAGGGTCACCAAGATGTTGCCTGCTCTTAACCCTGCCCTGGCTTATATTGTATAATTTCTTGCCTCTCGCTCTATAGGATTATAAGGATGGCAATGACAGATAGCTATCACACATCTTTTTTTTTCTCTTGCCCTAGAAGCTGTTTGTTCCTCTGAGACTCAGGTTATTTTTATGTAGGTTAACTAGATTTGGTTGTAGAGTTGGAGATAAATATCTTTTCCTTATTTGGTCATCTTGACCCAATCCCTAACCCCTAGTAATTAGTGTCTAGATACTAAGATAGGTTACCTAGAGAAGGTGATACCGGAACTAGGAATATGGTTCAGTATGAATATAATGAAGACAAATACGTCAACAGAACAAAACTTGGAGAATAAGAAAGAAATTTCACACGCAAGGAACTTAATGTGCTAAGTTCATGGGTCTGCTTAGGGGACGTCCAAGTTTCACAAGGAAACTCATTTAGTAACCCATAGCCTCCAAAGTTGACAGATAAAGGACAAAAAAGAGATCACTGTTCGAGTACCGTGACTGGGATTTAGTGGCCTGGGTTTGTTCCTATTGCTTAATATTTTCTCTTTGTGGCGCTCTTACTGTGTAATTTTACTTAATAGCCCTCCATGAGTGAACGCAGAGTGAGGGAGTAAGCGCTGAGCACCACCAGGTACCGCCCCAAACCAAATCCAAAGGACAATGCATTATAATGGTATCATTGATATCTTTTAATTAAAGGCAAGAGAAGAAGCAGCAAAATTTAATTAAAATGATTCTACACAGAGAAACACATTAAATTGAAAAGTCACCCAACTTGAGATATTTGCACATAAACCTAATATCCAAATTATGTAAGGAACTCACAAAATGCAACAATTATTAAATAACCAATTAAAAAACGTGCATTAAGAGTTGAATAGACACTTCACCAAAGAAGACATTCACATATTCAATAAGCACAAGAAAACGCTCATTATCACTTCCAATCAGAAAAATGCAAATCAAAACAACAAAGAGATAATCACCTCAGAGCTCTGAAAATGGCCTATAATGAAAGAACCAAAACCAAGAAGTGTTGGCAGGGATGCAGAGAGAAAGGAAACTTCATACACTATTAGTATAAATGTCAATGAGTTCAACTTCTAAGAGAAAAGTGAGGAGGGTTTGAAGTGCTAATACACCAGGTAGGGTGCTTGCTTTGCACCAGCCCACCTGGGTTTGATCTCCAGCACCCCCTGAAGCTGCAAGGAGTGATTTCTGAGTGCAGAGCCAGGAGTAGTCCCTGATCACTGTTGGGTGTGGCCCTCAAACGGAAAACAAACAAAAACAATGAACAAAACCAAAAAAATTAGCATGAAGCTCTCAAAATCACTAGATCACTAGACAGCCCAATGTTCATTGATTTCCTTGTGCGGGCGCCAGTAACATTTCCATTTGACCCTATCACATGCCAGTGTAGCCCAATGGCATCTGCTTGCTTCAGGAATATGAAGAGCCTCAAACCGTTCGCTCAGGGTCTTGACAAAGAAGTCTGACTATTTTGTAGGTGGGCGGCCACGTGATCTTCTGATGTCCAGTGGTGGTTGGAGAGACAGAGAGTGGAGAAGTGCTCTCAAAATAGTTTTTAAAAATATCTGGTATGTTCTGGTAACTTTAGTCTTAAGTATTTATCCAAAGAACACACAAACACTAATTTGAAAATACAAGTGCACAACTATGTTCATTTCAGCAATAATTATAAAGCACATGGAAACAACCCAAGTATTCAGTGACAGAAAAGTGGACTCAAAATATGTGAGGGCGACACGGCGGGCGCCCCAGCCCCCAAGCCGAAACCCACAAAAAAAAAAAAAAAAAAAATATGTGTAGATATAAATACGAAATACTAGTAAGGCATAACTACTTAGTTATACTAGTTATAGTATGAATATAAGTATAAATATAACATACTACTTATACCTTATAAGTTTAAGTATAGCTACTTACTTATACTTATAAGTAAATATAACTACTTATATTTACACAAAAGGCAAAGATAAAATCTTGCCTTTTGTGATAACATCAATGAAACTGGAGGTCACTGTCTTCCCATTCATCATCGATTTGCTCGAGCGGGCACCAGTAACATATCCATATGACCTATCTCATGCAAGTAGAGCCCAAGAGGGCACTTGCTTGCTCCAGGAACATAAAGAGCCTCAAACCATTCCATCAGGTCATGGGAATGAGGTTATAATTTTACTGGTATTTGGCATATCAAATACGACACGGGTAGCTTGCCAGGCTCTGCCGTGCGGGTAACATACTCTTGTAGTCATACACTTGTAGATGTTAAAACACAGTATATTCTTGACCCAAAAATCCAAAATAAATAAATAAATAAACAAATAAACAAATAAATAAATAAATGAAAATGCATATGTAAAATTCCTACTCCTGTGAAATTCTCAAAAAAGTGGAAATCTTGGGGCTGGAGCAATAGCACAGTGGGTAGGGCATTTACCTTGCATGTGGCTGACCTGGGTTTGATTCCGGCATCCCATATGGATCCCTGAGCCCTGCAGGAGTAAACCTGAGCATTGCTGGGAGTGGCCCAAAAAAGAAAAAAAAAAGTGGAAATCTCTATAAACTTTTTTTTGGGGGTCACACCCAGCAATGCTCAGGAGTTACTCCAGGCTCTGCCCTCAGGAATCACTCCTGGCAGTGCTCGGGGGGACTCAGTTAAAAGAAAGACAAATACCAAAGGAGCTCTGCATATGTGGGATATAAAGGAATAAAATAAGGATCAAACAAAGCCAAAACAAATCCTTCAACTCCTAAAAACTGTACAGTGGGATTAGTGAAGGTAGAGAGAGGAAAACACTTAAATGGGGATGGCGGAGGATGGTGCCTGAGAGCTAATGGTACTTGGGTGAGTACATTTTGTTCCTATGTAAGTGCACTCCTTGTAAATCAAGATTGCCTGGACCTTTTAAAAAAGCAATGACTTAAAAATGATAATAGGAGGCCGGAGCAATAGTTCAGCCGGTAGGGCATTTGCCTTGCATGCAGCCGCCTATGCCGCCCGGGTTCGATCCCCAGCATCCCATATGGTCCCCGAGCACCACCAGGAGTAATTCCTGAGTGCAGAGCCAGGAGTAACCCCTGAGCATTGCCGGGTGTGACCCAAAAAGCAAAAAAAAAAAAAAAATGATAATAAATAATTCTGTCCTCTACTTCCTTTTCCAGAATTGTGCTCCTTTAGAATATAATCTGGCTTAGTTGTAATCACCACGAATGAAGCAAATAATACATTCAGTATTGGATGAATGAACAAAAGAAGTTAGTCTTTCTTTGAAACAAATTTTCAAAGGGAAAATCATAAGTACTCAAAGATATTTCAAAGTGCACAAACAAATGTCAGTGAAAGATAGATCCTCCAATTCCACCTCCTCCTTTGGTTGGTACTTTATGTTTCCTTTCAGAGAGCCTATGCGCCTGAGTATTAAGTGTCTTCCCGTCACTTCTGCATACCACTACTAGTTTTCACCTTTATACACCTACAGACCAACACTGGACTGGCAGTTAAAACCCATTTGTGTATATAACATTTATATAACAATATATAAAATCTCAACTGAATCTCAACAAAACTATGTTCATAAAAATGAACTAGTTCCAGAGGCCCCATTCACTCTCAAAGGAACAAACAGCTCTGAATGCAGCAGTTATGTTGTCCTAGGTCAAGAAGTCAACATGATGAACGACCTAAAACCTGAGCTGTGCAGGAGGAAGAGAGCAGCATGGAATGCCTTCAAAAAGCATTGAAGAAATAGCTATAAAGACAAAGAATCTCTGGCTCTGGGCACATCTCTTCAACTCCACCGTTCTCCCTGCATTAACATAACGCCTCAGAGACCTGGGCCCTACGAAAGCAGGATGAGAATGCTATTCGGGTCTCCCAGAGAGGAATCGAAAGAGCTATGCTTGGAATATCACGCCTCACTCAAGTGAAAGAAGGAATCTGGAGTTCTGACCTCCGTCGCTGTTCCAGAATCAGGGATGCTGTCTCGTTTGCCAAGGCATCAAAAATCAGATGGGCTGGACATGTAATGTGATTTGGAGATGACCGCTGGACTAGAGCCATTACTGACCAGATCCCACGGGATGTCAAAAGATCACGTGGCCGCCACCTACAAGATGGTCAGACTTCTTCGTCAAGACCCTGAATGATCGGTTTGAGGCTCTTCATATTCCTGAAGCAAGCAGATGCCATTGGGCTACACTGGCACGTGATAGGGTTAAATGGAAATGTTACTGGCGCCTGCTAGAGCAAATCAACGAATAACGGGATGTCAAGTGATCAAGTGATATAACAATAATTTACACATTACCTTCATAACTAGTGTATTCTATGTCTTATGTATTTATTTGTAAATATCAGCTATATTAGTTATATATATATATATTGAACATACCATGATTTACTTCCTATTCCTAATTTACGGTGTTCAATTCACAGATGCTCCCGCTTTCACCATCAAGGGGCTGTCCTCAAGCACAGTAGTACCACGGCCCTCCGTGCTACCTTTGGTTTCTCCTTTTTTTTTGTGGGGCGGGGGGATTGCATCCAGCGACCTTCAAAGATGGTGTTTGTAGATGCAGGGGGCTCGGGAACGCCTCCCACAGGGATCATACCCGGAAGTTTACACGCGCTGCAGCCTTTGCGGCTACCTGGTGGACCCCCAGCACCTTTTTCGAAGCGGGACAGGCGTGAGAGTCACCGCCACCTGCTTCCCATCACGTGCCCTGCAGCCCCACCGCGGGCGGAAGGGGCACCCGCGCGGCGCGCTGTGACGAAACCGAGTCTTTCCCTCCCTCCCCCAGGCGTCTCCCAGTCACCAGGATCGCCAGCTCACGAGCTGGAACACTCCCACGCCCAGCCTCGCCTGACTCAGGGCGGCCCAGGACGCACCAGGAACTGCCGGCTGGACGCTGGGCGGTACTCCAGGAGGACTACGTCACGGACGGGGGCGGTGTCGAGGGCGGAGCACTTGTGGGGGCGGTGCTAAAACTGGGGCGGAGCTCTCTAGGGGCGGGGCTCCGGCCTGCAAATTAGTGGGGGGTGGGGCTCCAGCCGGCGTCGCTCTGGCAGGGGCGGGGTTCCGGCCGACGGCACCCTGGAGGGGCGTGGCTAAGGCCGGCGGGGCGCGGCCGACGTACGGGGCTCCTCCCCTTTCCGCCGCCAGCGACGGCGTCCGCAGCACTTCCGGGTCGACGCGGAGGCGGGGGCGGAGGTGCCGCGGTGGCTGTTATTGTTCGACAGCGCTCGGTCGGTCGCTGTGTCCCTGGACTCGGCCAGTGTCAGTTTGTCCGGCTTGCTCTTGGCTCCTTACTCCAGTGTCTGACGGCGAGTGCAGCGGCGACGGGCGGGGCCTGGCGTTTCCAGGCCGAGTGGCGCCGGGGTGAGGGGCGCGGAGGAGGAGGAGCAGTAGCTGGAGGAGGAGCCGTGTGCCCTGGCACCAAGCGGCCGCGGCCATGGCGTACGCCTATCTCTTCAAGTATATCATCATCGGCGACACAGGTGAGGGCCCGGGGGGCCATCGGGCGGGCGCCGGGCACCTCCCGGCCCGGGTGGAGGGGGGCAAACGGCGTGTGTCGGCTGCGCGGGCGCGGCCCCGGCGCGGCGCCTCCCCTCCCGGCCGCGCCGCTCCATTTCCGCAGTGCTGGAGCTGGTGACGTGGGCACTGCGAGCGGCGCGGCCTGGCCAGGCCTGGTCCTCGGCCCCCGCGAGGGCCAGCGCTGCAGCGGGACAGCCCGCCGCCGTTAGCGACGACTTCTCTGAGACGTGTTGGGCAGGAGGAGCGACCTGGGCGCGCCCCGCGAAGGGGATCCCGCGCCCGGGGTCCGTGGCCGCCCGGGTCATCGTTCTAGGGGAGGGAAGGTAGGTGTGGGGGGCTTCTGACCCGTCCCGTTTCCCCTGACCTCTGCAGCCAAGGCCGGGGCACAGCGCTCGTGGAGTAGGACATCGTGCTGAAAAGGGAGAGAAGGATCCCTGAAAATATTTTTGTTTGGCTTTAAATTCTGTACATCCTTAGCGCCCCAAGTCAGTAGGTCATAGCTCGACGGCTAGCGTCCTTCACAGTGGATTCTTTAAAGCTTGAAGAGTGGCTTCGCCGCTTGCCACGTGTAAATTATAATCCACGGGGTGACTTGATAGTATTTTTGGGCCGCAGCGCCGCGGGTGGGGTGATGGTGATGGTGGTGTTTGTGTGTGTGCGCAACATTGAATTTGGAGCACAGTATCCACTCCAGGATCCCAGCTGTTGGTGCCTTGCGAGCACTTTGTAGGAGGAAGACATGTCATCGTTGTATCACTTAAAATTCACGCCCAGCTAGCTATTTCACAGATAAGAAAAGGAACTCCTTGTGAAATATGTTTTAATACTTGTGATTTTCTTTCGGGGTGGGGAATTACTGTGAATCTAATAATAAAACTCAGGCGTATTCAGGTGTTATAACTATTAATATACCAGGGTCTGATTTCAGTGATGACTCTTGCACAACTTCGGACCCTTTGCACAACTTCGGAAATGTAAGCTGCAGAATTTGCGGTTGCAGTAGTGATAGAAGTAGATCCAATAAGTAACACAAGAAGCATTCTGATTACGGCCTAAGAAAATACGTTTTATTAAAAAGTTTTTTTTTCTGACCATGTATCCAAGGTGCTTTGACATTATCTACAGAAACTGGACAGCTTTCTAGTAAAGCCTATGGGAAAACTGTTTTGCAACTGTAGCAAGATTTTTATGCAAATATCTTAGGATGTGTTACATGAGAAGGAAGGGGAGGTTCTAGATCTGGCTATGAAGCCAAGACTGCAGCGGAAATTCTTGTTTTGAGTGGTTTGATAAGTTGGTGGCCGTTTAGCAGTAGTAAAGGTTCAAATTAGCCTTGTAAGTACCCACCTTTCAACTTCCTGCTTGAGAATCAGCTGGGCTTTAAATGTACTGGTAGATGTTGGGCTACGGATACAGTTTGGTACTCTGTTCTCTTGGAATTTGTCATTTAGAAGAAACCCCCAGGGGATTCAAGAGCCTTCTTTCTTGCCAATACTGTTATCCAGGCTCAGAATGCCTGACACTGGACACTACAGAGTGCTTTCTCAGGCTGCTCAGCCAGTAAGTTTATTGTCAGATTAATCTTCCTGAGAAGACTGTTCCTCAGCTCACATTCTTTAGTTATCTACTTTTCTAACCGTTTTCATTATTCACTCTTCCCTCCCTTGCTTCTGGCACTTTGTCTTACTGGTTGGTCTCTGTGGATTTTTTTCTTCCCAGTAATTCCCTTTGCTTCCTTCTGGTTGGAGTGCTTTTTTTCTGGATATTGGCAGTCTGTTTTCCTTAATACATTTAGTATCAAAACTCTTACGGATGTGTCAGGATATTTTTAGTCAATCCTGGTTAGAAGCTAATAGTCCTTCTTATTGGATATAACACACTTGGAATCATTCTTCTGATATCAGTTCCTCACCTTAAAAGAATCTGCATAATCGTGGATGAATCAAATTTTTATTGTATATTTCTTGCAGACAGAAGGGTGACATGCATGGTTATTCATTTTAGTTAGAAATAAAAGTTTTAAAGTCTTGTGAAAAAAACTTGACTATACATTTAAATTAGTAAAAAGAAGCTTAACATGCCACTGTCTTACTATTGTTGCACATTAGTGATCTGACAACAGGAACCTTTAAACAAGATTTTGGGTTTTGCCACAACCTTGTCATTAACACTTCAGTTAAAATCTTTTTGTTTGTTTGTTTTGGGGCTGACAATCCGTCATGCTCCTGTTACTCCTGCTTCTGCACTGAGGAATTACTTTTGGCCAGCTTGGGAGACATCATGGGATGGTCGAGATTGAATCAGGGTCAGACACGTGCAAGGCAAGCGCCCTACCCACTGCATTATCTTTCCCACCCTAACACTTTGGTTGAAATCTTTCATTGTTTTCCTTAATTCCAAGTATACCCACAGGTTTAAGATGTACTTCAGATAGAGACCTGAGAGATAGTACAGAGAGTAGGGTGCTTGCCTAGCACATGGTACAGCTGGGTTCAATTCCCAGTCCTCTAGGTCCCATCAGGAATGATTCCTGAGCTCAGAACCAGAAATAAGCCCTGAGCACCACTGGGTATAGCCCCAAAAAATAGTCCCCAAGGACAGTAAACAGTGTGATAGCCATAGTTCTTTTTTTTTTTAAGTTACTGTTAAAAAAAATGTTTCTTGGGCCAAACATGGCTGTATTTAGTGGCTTTCTCCTTTGTTCTCAGGGATTACTCCTGGTGGGGGGTCAGGATATCATACGCAGTGCTTGGGATTGAACTGCCCACCACATACAAGGCAAGAACCTCAGCCCCTGTATTACCACTCTGGCCCCCAAAATATGCATTTTAAAATGAAGGAACTAGCTAATGCTTCCCCTGCTCTATAAAGCAGTCATTCTTAGATTATTTTGCTCCAGGCAGTGAGATAATGAAGGAGGACAAATGTGAAAGTCCTTTTTTAAGAGAAAGGAGCCATGCTTTCTTTTTTTTTTAAGAGAAAGGAGCCATGAACGTTTTCTTTTCAAAATTCTCTTCCAGAGAAGAGATATTTGAAGTTTTTTAACATGATCATGATGATACAACTGAAATTTTTAGCTTCCTGTTATATAGCCAAGTATTGTTAAAATACAGCTTTTAAAAAGAAAGATTTTGAGGGAAAAATTTTCCAGCTTGAGTTACAATTTTTTTTTTAATTTCAGAAATTCAACTTTTAACCATATATGATTAATTTTTTTTTAATTAATACACCTTTTTAAAAATGTCTCATAAGGGGCCGGAGCGATAGTCCAGTGGGTAGGGCATTTGCCTTGCACGGCCGGCCCATGCCAGCCTGGGTTCGATCCCGGCATCCCATATGGTCCCCGAGCACCGCCAGGAGTAATTCCTGAGTGCAGAGCCAGGAGTAACCCCTGAGCATGCCGGGTGTGACCCCAAAAAAGCAAAAAAAAAAAAAAAAAAAAAAGGTCTCATAAATGTGGTACATGAAGAAGTAGAGTAAGAGAACAACAACTGGCAAAAGTCATCAGAGCTGGAGATTTTTGTCTATAAAACTGAACTTACACGGGAGGCCCTTGTGGTTGGGAGGATTCCTGGACACTGGCAGAGGGAAATGGGAACCGTATTCTGGGCTGTGGTGGTGGAATGATGGGTTCATGTATGAAAAGTTAATGAACAGTATTTTAAAGCCCAGTACCACATAAAAATGGAAAAAACTAGATAGCCTGTAAGTCTTTTTTTATTGGTAATGCCTTATTCTGAATAGAATCAGACTTATTTATAAAATTTAGTTACTTGATCAGGCTACGTCAAGCTATGCTTGAGGGCCTATGGGGTACCAGGCAGTCAACCTAGAATTTCTTCATGCAAAGATTGCTGCAGCCCGTCAAGCCATCTCCCAAGCTGAAGAAATCGTTTAGGAAAAGTTGTTATTTAAATCTAGGTATTAAGTAGAAATTGATTTCTGAAGAAGCCTGGCCTAATGGCAAGAATCTGTGCAGTAATATAGAATTGTTGCTCCTGAAATTCTGGATCTGCCTCCCGTTTTTAACTCATTCTTCTTTCAGTAATCCCTTCCAATCACCAGGCAAACAGAAGAATGTCCTGGTTATATTCTATTTGAAATGCCTCTTATTGTCTTACTGCTAACCCAAAATGAAAAAAGAAAGGTTAGGTTAAAACTTTGTTACCAGGGCCAGAGAAATAGGGTGGGTAGGGTGCTTTCCTTTCTGAAAGCAAACCCAGGTTCAGTGCTTAGCATCCCATCTGTCTGCCACGTCTGCCAAATCAGATTCCTGAGCACAGAGCCAGGAGTACTGACCCCTGAGTATTGCTGGGTGTGGCCCCAAACCGAAAAATAAATCTTTAAAAATTATTTTCGCCTATTCAACCAATCTACATTTTACTTGCCCTCCTCTTTATTTTTTGTTCTTTTTCTCCTTCCCACTCCACTTTTTAATTTTTTTCTCCAAGTTAAGATATTTTGGGGAAGGGTGCGTAATGTGACTCAGCAGATCTCTGTTCAGTAAGTGGAATAGTACTATAATGTGTAAGAAAAGAAATAAAGCCTAACCTAGATGTACATTGTCGTATTAAAATTTCTTTTTCAATGCCAAGAATTTAACCCAGGGCCTCACATGTGCAAAGCAAGCACATCACTTCTGAGCTACATTACTGATCCCTGAATCTTTCGAACAATAACCAGTGGTGCTCAAGGGGCTGTTGCTGACTAGTGCTCATTTGATTGTAGCAGAGCTCTGGGGATTAGACATGGGCACCTGCATGGAGGGCATTTGTTGCTGTTTCCCTGGTCCTGAATCTATTTTTAAATTGATATGTAATTGTAGGTAACATTCCTCTTATGTGCATAACATAAGAGGATGTTGGTATGTATTACAAAATGATGGCCTCAACATCTATCAGCACACAAATAATTAAAATTTTTTCCTCTAATAAGAACTTGTATTACAATATGGACATTCCTCCAAACACTAGAAATTTAGCTCCCATTTGACCCAGCAATACCACTCCTGGGAATATACCCTGAGACCCAAAAACACACAGCAGAAACACCATCTGCACTTGTATATTCATTGCAGCACTATTCACAATATTCAGAATCAGGAACCAACATGAGTGCCTGAGAACAGACGACTGGATAAAGAAACTGTGGTACATCTACACAATGGAATACTATGCAGCTGTCAGGAAAACGAAGTTATAAAATTTGCCTACAAATGGATGGACATGGAAATTATCATGCTTTGTGAAATTAGTCAAAAGAGAAAGGACAGATATAGAATGACTGCATTCATTTGTGGGGTATAAATATACATCAGTGCTCTCCTAACTGTTGAAAATGGTAATGCCAGATTAGAACTGAGCATTAAATGTAGGCAAAGGGATAAACATAACCCCTAAATAGTATGTATGGCAAGCCACAATGTGTAAGAGAAGTGTGTGTGTGTGGGAGAGAGAGAGAGAGAGAGAGAGAGAGAGAGAGAGAGAGAGAGAGAGAGAGAGAGAGAGAGAGAGAGAAGAGGAAAAGTAACTGCTATAGAGGCAGACCAGGGGTGGAGGGGGGAAATCTGGGGACATTGGTGGTGGGAAATGGACACTGGTGGAGGGACGGATGATAGAACTCTATATGACTGAAACCCATTAATGAACATCTTTGTGTAGCTCGTGGTGGTATAATAAAAAATTTAAAAAAAACCTTGCTTTAGGGCAGGAGATGTAGTACCACAGTTAGGGAGCTTTGCGCATCGCTAGCCATGTTTGGTTCCTGGCACTGCACATGGTCCCCAGCACCACCAGGAGAGATCACTGAGCACAGAGTCAGGAGTCAGCCTAGATGTGACCCTACTTCCCATCCCCCAAAAGAACTTGTTTTGTTCTGGGGCCGCACGTCCAGTGTTAATGTGTTTTTTCCTAGGACTCTGGGGACCATCTGTGGTTCAGGGATTGAACAAGTATCTGCCATTTGCAAGTGCCTTGTCCCTGTACTGTCTCTCTGGTCCCAGTGAACTCTGGAGGTGTTTGTTGGCTTTCACTTTGCAGTGCAGTGGTAGCTAGACTCTGTGTTGTACATGCGTATCTTAAAGCTTTGGGGCCTTAGTACAACTGGAGGTTTGAAACTTTTACACATGTTACTTTTACACATGTTAAATATTGTATTTGGAAAACTTTTCCTTCATCTTGAAAATGAAAGTAGATCATCAAAGATTTTAACGGGTGGATGGATCCTGGAGGAATGGCAGTACTGCAGGGCTTTGCCTAGATGGAGATAGATGATGATTTGAAAATAGAACATGAGTTGAGTACTGGGGAGAAATGTGTTAAAGCAGAGGTTTCTAAGTGAACAAACAGGCTTAGGCTACCTCCACATCTGGGTCCTTTCTGTTACTCACAGACAGTATCTCCCACCTTGGGAAACACTGGGGCTAGATTCTCCAGAGTCTAACTTCCTTAGCTGTTGTTGTCTATGGGGTCCTGGAACTACAATACTGGGGCCGTTGTCTAGAGCTTTACGGGCAGATCTCTGCCAGTGGGAGACTCAAACTTGAATGTAGATTCTTGAGTTTTTTTTTTAAAGCTGTGGCCCTGTCACTAGTAGTTTTGATTCACTGTATATGATTTGACTCCTTATTGCAAAATCTGAAGTCAAAATCCCTAATTGTCTTAAATTTTTTCATTATGAAATATACCATGTAGTAAAAGCACGTATATGTGTAAAATAAACATACATAGTTAATAGTTTTTTTTTTTTTTTCATTTTGGGTCACACCCAGCAATGCTCAGGGGTTACTTCTGGCTCTGCACTCAGGAATTAATTCTGGCGGTAGTCAGGGGACCATGTGGGATGCCGGGGATTGAACCCAGGTCAGCCGTGTGCAAGGCAAATGCTATACCTGCTGTACTATCCCTGTGGCCCCCAAGTTTTTTAGGTAGTAGAAATAAAGACACACTAAAGAAATGCACACACTCATCTATACTTCTTCCTCTCCCAGCCAGAATTTTATATTAGTCTTCCCGTACTTGTCATCATAGTCTAATCATTGATGTGCTCCTGAGCTATATTATTTAGTTTTGTCCATTTTTAGGTCTATGTAGGTGTATTATCAAATAGAATTAATAGGTAAGAGAGAGAAGGGAACAGCCTTTTATCATCATCTAAACCTTTTATCATCATCTAGAACTTTTACAGTATACATGTTTTACTGAATTGTTCTATGCATGTTTATGATTTTCAAGATTTGTGTTGACCTCTTTTGTTCTTGTCTCGTTTTTTTTAAATCAGTTTTGCTTTTTCTTTCCTCTAATAATTTCATATTTCTCCTGAGACTATATTGAACCATGCACGCTGTTACCCAATTGTTTCCATGCTTTTTTTTCCTCTTCATAAACTACTGGTGAATTTTCTTTTGTAAATTTTCCTTCTCACTGCAAAAAATGTTGCCAGCTCTTAATGCTCAGTACTCTTTACCTTTTATCCCTGCTCCATTCCTGCTCTAATATGAAGTTAATTTTCTTCTTTATCTCCCCCAAGGCTTCCTCTCCCTCTTTCAGTGTCACCAACTCTCCTTTTTTGCACTATTTTCTATGAGCAGATTGTAATTCTGCATGCTCAGCTGTTTCCTTCTCATTCTGACCCAGCTGTGCTTGCTCTATTTTGTCATTCCCCACTCATCCTCAACCTCTGAGGCTGTGTCCTTTGCATAAAACATGCTCCCATACATTGAACTGTCTTGTCCCTTTTCCAGTCTAACTTTTTTAATTTTTTTAAAAATTTTTTAAGTATTTTATTATCCAGTCTAACTTTAAAAAAAAATTTTTTTTATTATACCACCATGAGATATACAATTACAAAGATGTTCATGTTTGGGTTTCAGTCATACAGTGTTCCAGCACCGAACCCTCCACCAGTGCCCATTTCTCACCACCAATGTCCCCTGATTCCTTCCCCCCTCCCCCTGCCTCTATGGCAGGCATTTTGCCTTGTCTCTGTCTCTGTCTCTCTCCCTCTCTTTTACTCTCTCCCCTCTCTTACACATTGTGGCTTGCAATACACACATTAAGAAGTTATGTATATCCCTTTGCCTATATATTTTTTCTTTTTAAAAAATATTTTATTATACCACTGTTAGATATACCATTACAAGATGTTCATGTTTGAATTTTGGTTCTACAGTGTTCCAACACCCATACCTCCACCTCTGCCCATTTCCCCACCTTCCTCCCACTTCCCCAGCCTGCCTCCATGGCAGGTTCTTTATCTCCTTTCTCTCTTTCTCTCTCTCCTTCTCTCTTCCCTTACACATTGTAGATTGTAATGTATTCTAGAACATGATTGGTTCCACTAGTTTGATGTACTGGGTCCGGAACACAAAAATGGCGGCTATTATGGTGAGCGAGTCTCATCCAGCTGCTTCCAAGGCCCTACAGAGGTGATGGGCCCACTTCCAAAACCCATCTCGCCTCCTGGGAGCCTCATGGTCAGCTGAGCTAGACAGCAGCTCTCCCCCATGCGTCTGAGTGTGCATCATGGCCGAGAGCCCTGAGGCAGTTTGTGGGCGTGGCCTCCAAACCTCCAGGACAGGTCAGAGAGGGGAATGGGAACCCCAGCTCCATGTCCAGGAACACCCAGTGACTTCTGCCTCTGAGAGCCGCCTACCTGGGCTCGAACTTGGCTGCTTTGAGCTGGTCTTGAGATCAGCATCTTGCTTTCTTGGGTTCTGATGAGCCGTGGGGTCCGGACCATGAAAATGGCGGCTATTATGGTGAGTCTCATCCAGCTGCTTCTGAGGCCCTACAGAAGTGATGGGCCCACTCCCAAAACCCATCTTGCCTCCTGGGAGCCTCATGGTCAGCTGATCTAGGGGGAAAGCTGGATGGCAGTTCTCCCCCATCCGTCTTTGTCTCATTTTTCTCTCTATCTCTATTTCCGTCTCTGTATTTCTCTTCTACACCTTGTGACTTGCCTTACGGTTCATGATGCAGTTATCTATGTGTATATTCAGAAGTGATTTTTTTTTTTCTTTTTGGGTCACACCCGGCAATGCTCAGGGGTTTCTCCTGGATCTGCAGTCAGGAATCACTCCTGGCGGTGCTCGGGGACCATATGGGATGCCGGGAATCAAACCCGGGCCGACATGGGCTGCCGTGTGCAAGGCAAACGCCCTACCTGCTGGGCTATCGCTCTGGCCCCTCAGAAGTGATTTCTTTTTTTTTTTTTATTTTTTATTTTTACAATTACAAAGATATACAATTAAAAAAGTTCATATTTGGGTTTTGGTCATACAGTGTTCCAGCACCCATCCCTCCACCAGTGCCCATCTCCCACCACCAATGTCTCCAGTTCCCTCCCCCTCCCCCAGCCCTCCTCCATGGCAGGTTCTTTATTTCTTTCCCTTTCTCTCTTTCTCTTTTTCCTTCCCTTCCAGACTCTGGATTATAGAGCATACATTAAAGGGTTGTCATGTGTATCTTTTTGCCTCTTTAATGCTCCAGTTCTAGGTTGGCATTAGTACCCTCAACAATTATTAGCACACTGTTCCATTTTCTGTCTTACCTAGCCTCTGACTCCCACCCGTTTGTGATAATTTCCACCTTTGACAAGACCGCCTGATATATGTTTCACTTGACTAAGAAGTGATTTCTAATGTGACATTATAGTTCCTCATTCCCCATCAACCTCCCGGTTTGTTACAACTACAATGATCATTATGTTGTACAGATGTGAAAGATCTTGGGAAGGACCTGGCCCTAGCCTACTTTGTTATTTAAGCCTCTTGCACAGACTGTGCACTGTACTTCCTATGTCAGAGCATCCACCATCCAGGGCCCACAGGGCAGAGCCCTGGGGGTGTAGACAAACCTATCTCCTGTCTGTCACCTGCCAACGCAGCCGCAACTCGGCACCACAGCCACAACTGCAAGACCTCAAGGGGCAGGTGGCCCCCTTTGCCTATATTAATGCTCAGTTCTAGGCTGGTATTATCATTTCCAACAATTATTAGCATATTGTTCCCTTCTCTGTCTTACCTAACCTCTGACTCCCACACACTTGGAGTAGATTTCACCCACTGACAAGACCTCTTGATCCATGTTTGCCTGGCCTTGGATATTGATATCATACTTTTTTTTTTTAATAATCCACAAATGAATGCAGTTATTCTATAGCTGTTCTATTCCCGATGACTAATTTCACTCAGCATGATCCTCTCCGTGTCCATCCATTTATAGGCAAATCTCATAACCCGTTTTTCTTAACAGCTGCCTAATATTCCATTGTGTAGATGCACCACAGTTTCTTTATCCAGTTCTCAGGCACTCTGGTTGTTTCCAGATTCTGGCTATTGTGAATAGTGCTGCTGTGAACACAGAAGTGCAGATGGTGTTTCTGCTGTGTGTTTTTGGCTTCCCAGGGTATATTCCAGGAGTGGTATGGCTGGGTCAAATGGTAGCTCAATTTCTAGATTTTGGAGAAATGTCCATATTGTTTTTCCGAAAAGGCTGTACCAGTCGACATTCCCACCAACAATGGATGAGAGTCCTTTTTATCCCCCATCCACACCAGCATTTGTTGTTCTTGTTCTTTTGGGTATGTGCCAGTCTCTGTGGTGTGAGATGATACCTCATTGTTGTTTTGATTTGCATCTCCCTGATGATTAATCAGTCTAACGTTTTTTATATGAAACTTCCCCGTTGATTTCATCAGCCTGGTTTATCCACAATAGTAGATTGTGGATAAATATTCTATGTCCTGGCTAATTGTCATTACATCTAGGTAGAAAGAATATCTGGCAAGGAGACTCTAGATTTCCCCTCCTTTTAATTCCATTGTGTTTCTCAATGCAAAGCACTTGACTCTTGTCCTCTGAGATGTGTTCATAGTCAAATGGCAAAGTTACTATTATTTGCAGTAGCAGCACTATCGCTGTCCTCCATTGACCAGTCATGGGGGTCTTTTTAACCTGCTTTTTTAATTATATTTTCATGTCTACTGTTTTTCCACCTCCTGAAATTTTATTTGAAATCCATGAGTTATATTGGGGTTTTATTTGTACAGAATTGTCCATTATGTAAGTTTTGAATACTACTTGTAATGGAGGAATTCTATGTAATTTATAGTTTGTACACAAGTTTGAAAGCTTTTTGGCTTTTAATTTTTGTTTAACAGATTATTTTACAGATAAGGAAGCAGAGCTTTTTTGTTTATGGCTTTTTGGTTTGGTCGGTGCACAACTGGCTGTGGTCAGTCAGAGCTTACCTCTACTGTATTCAGTGCTCCAGGGACGGTATGTGGTACTGAACATTGCCACCGTCAGCTGCGTGGGAGGCCTGGGCCTTACCTGCTTTAGTGTCTTGGCAGCTTGCTAGTTCCTTAAGACAGATTATTTGTTCCACCTATCTCTTTTTAAAAGTTCTAACTTTGCAGAGCTATGATGATTTTCTAAGCTAATCCCAGATCTCTGGTTAAAATGTTTCTGTTTTCAGGTCTAGCTGACAGTTATTCTGTTTATTGTCAAACTTAAAGGAGAAAGGGAAGAAAATGAGTGTTGATAAAGGCTGCAGCAAGATTTTCATTTGGGGAGGGCAGGGTTGGGGCCACACCCTGTGCTACTCAGGTCTTACTCCTGGCTCTTTGCTCAGGGTTACTCCTGACAGGGCTCAGAGGACCATGTGGGGTGCCAGAGATTGAACTCATGCAAGGCAAGTACTCTGCCCACAGAACCATTACTCTGGCCCCTGCAGCAGCAGTTTTTGAAGTCGAGGTCCGTGTCTGGCACTATTAGGGCTTCCATAAATATTGAATGTGTGTAGTTAGTCTCATCTAGCTAGGCTGCATGCATTGAAAATTCATTTTCTCTTATTTTATTATAAACAGAATTTGCATAAAAGCAAATTTTATTTTATTGTTCAGGAGTTTTTTAATGTAAGTGAAATATTATATTCACTTTATATCTACATATATAAATATATATGTGTCTCTGTGTATGGCCACAAACTTGGTAATTTAAACAACAGAATTGATTCTTGTGCAATTCTGAAGTTCTAACAAGTAAATGCAACTACATGTCAGAAGTGTGACACATGTATCTGCCAAATGCCATTGTTTCCCAGGACCTAGAGCGCTCCTTCTTGGGCCTTTTCTCATTTGTGGGCTGAATGTAGATTATTGCAGTTTTAAATCTGAGACTTTCATTTTCTTGCCACCTGTCATCTAAGGGGTGTTCCCAGTTTCTTGAATTCACCTGCACACCCACATTCCTTGCTTCCTGGGCCTTTTCCTCCATGCTTAAAACCAGCAATAGTTGTTTTAGTCCTAGTGTCCTATCTTTCTCACTCTCATTGCTTCCCTTCCTTCCTTCCTTCCTTCCTTCCTTCTTCCTTCCTTCCTTCCTTCCTTCCTTTTCCTTCCCCCCCCCCCCCCCCCCCCCCCCCCCCCCCCCCCCCTCCCCCCCCCCCCCCTCCCCCCCCCCCCTCTCCCCCCTTTTTTGGGGTCACATACACCTAGCAGTGTTAAGGGGTTATTCCTGGCTCTGCACTCAGGGAATTACTCCTGACAGTGCTCAGGGAATCATATGGGATGCCGGGATCAAATCCTCGTCAGTCACGCGTGAGGCAAACACCCCACCTGCTGTTCTCCGACCCAAAGTTCATTTTATCTCTTATGCTGGAGAAGGCTTTCTGCTTATAAGAATTTATGTGATTTGGGCCAAGGTGGTAGTACCACAGGTAGGACACTTGCCTTGCATGTGACTGACCTGTATTTGATCATCAGCACCCTCTCTGTTCCCCCAGCCTGCCAGAAGTAATCCCTGAATGCAGAGCTCAAAATAAGCCCTGAACACTGCTGGATGTGGCCCTCCAAACAAACAAAAATTATGTGATTAGTTTGGTTTTGCCTGGGTAACATACCATAAATCTCTCCATCTCAAGGTCTGTAATCTTAGTCATGTCTGCAAAGTCCCCTTTGCCATGTGGCATAACATTGAAAAAGTTTGGAGGTGGGGATTGCACTGTGTGTATCTTTAAGGAGGTGGGCTGGGATGGTATTATTTCCAACTTTCAGAGAGAATTTTCCTACTATTGTAGGAGAAACTATTGTTTCTCCTTATAGAACAGTAGGTAGAAACCTAAGTAGAAATAAAGTCATAGGGCTAAGGAGATAATGCAGGGAGGAGTTATCATCCCAACCAGGTTCTATCCCTGACACTTCATAGCCTCCCAGGCATCGATGGGTGTAGCCCTAAATGTCCCCCAGTGTTGGAGGACAGGTTTAGCTAATCTGGGAGTTTTCTTGTTTTGCCCACTCCCAGCTTAATCTTATTTAAGCCAAGGTTCATTCTAATGAGATCTCTCTTCTATGTAAACACTGCTAGAGGGTGTGGCAGTTACAGAAGTCACCTTGATTGAATAACTTCTGACTTATACATCTACTAAGACTTCTATGTTTTCTAGATTGGGCACAGCTCCTCTTTATACCCACTGCACCCAGCGTGGGACAGTTAGAATTTACCAGGAGACTACCACCCTGGCTACGCTGAGACTATAGGAAGACTATAGGAAGGATCATACTAGTTTGCTCTAAACAGGCGAGAGTGACCTTTTCAGTACACGAGAACAAGATACTCAGAATCACCCTGGTGCAGATAATAAGAAGGACCTTGTGGGTACCATCTAGATTACATGAAGCTCATGAAGTTAAGATGTATTACTTTATATCAGCCCTCTCTCTCTCCAGTGTTTTACATAAGAGATAATCTCCTTAGTCCTTGGCATAACCTTTGTTTATACCTGCAATAGGGTGTGGCACTACACTCTGTTTAGAGTTCTTTGTTGACATGCCCCTCCCGGTTGGATTACTTTGGTGTATATAAGGGGCTGACTTGAGGCCCCTTCATGCTTTTACCTTTTGATTTTGGGCCTTGTAGCCTTTTGCTTTTGGCTTTTTGCTCTTTGGCCTTTTGCTCCATCTTCTGGGTTGGACTCCAGCTCGGGTGAGATCCTTTCTCTTTGGTGGGAGACTTAGGCTCTTTTGTATGGTCTAAGTTCGGACCAGAGCTAGAGCTTGTTCATTATATTGGAGTGCTGTGGAAGAGCTTTTGTACTATTAAAAGCCATTTTGGAACTGCACCGACTCGTGAGTTTTCATCTGTTCTCCGGCGTCCTCGGAGGTAGAAGAGAACCTCTGTTCTGACACTGTCGGGGACCCCGGCGGCGTTCCCTGACACCCGAGCACAACTGGGATGACTGGTGGTCCCTGGCACTATAGGTCCTGAACAGCACTACATCCTTTGGCCCTAGCCCAGCCCCTTTGGGGCCTGGTATCAGTGGGAATAACTTCCCAGACTTCCCACTGATCTCTTCCCAGGGAAGGTCCTTAAATTGGAAGGTATAGTTTTTAGAAAGTAAAGATGAAATCAGAAGCAGCATTAATATTTAAAGTATATGGTAATGACAAATTAAAAATGACATCTCCTTTTGAAGTGGACACTAACTGTATTTAGCTCTAAGCAGTGCAAAGAGAATTTTGCTCATTTCCCTTAATTTCAAAATTCATACTGTTTATGTCACCGTGAAAAACTAAAGCTCACTTCACTTGATCACTTGAGTCCCAGTTATTCATCGATTTTCTCGAGCGGGCGCCAGTAACATTTCCATTGCACCCTATCACGTGCCAATGTAGCCCAATGGCATCTGGTTGATTCAGGAATACAAAGAGCCTCAAACCGTTCCTTCAGTGTCTTTACAAGGAAGTCAGACCATCTTGTAGGTGGGCGGCCACGTGATCTTTTGACATCCCGTGGGATCCAGTCGGTTACGGCTCTAGTCCAGCGGTTGTCTCCAAATCGCATTACATGTCCAGCCCATCTGATGTTCGATGCCTTGGCAAACAAGACAGCGTCCCTGATTCTGGAATAGCGACGGAGGTTGGAACTCCGGATTCCTTCTCTCACTTGAGGGAGGCGTGATATTCCAAGCATAGCTCTTTCGATTCCTCTCTGGGAGACCCGAATAGCATTCTCATCCGAATAGCATTCTCATAGGGCCCTGCTTTCTCTGAGGCGTATGTTAATGCAGGGAGAACGGTGGAGTCAAAGAGATGTGCCCGGGCCGGAGGTTCTTTGTCCTTTTGGCTATTTCTTTGATGCCTTTGAAGGCATTCCATGCTGCTCTCTTCCTCCTGCGCAGCTCAGGTTTTAGGTCGTTCATCATGTTGACTTCTCGACCTAGGTACACATAACTGCTGCATTCAGAGATGTTTGTTCCATTGAGAGTGAATGGGGCCTCTGGAACTAGTTCATTCTTCATGAACATTGTTTTCTTTTTTTTTTTTTAAAGGTTTTAGATTCCTATAAACAGCTGACAGTGTTCTTTTATTTTATTTATTTTATTTTTGCTTTTTGGGTCACGCCGGCGACCTCAGGGGTTACGCCTGGCTCTGCACTCAGGAATGACTCCTGGCGGTGCTCAGGGGACCATATGGGACGCCGGGATCGAACCCGGCTGGCATAGCCGGCCACGCGGCCCCCATGAACATTGTTTTCTTTAGATTCACCTGTAGACCTATCTTTCCACATTCCTGGTCAAAGTCAGCCAGCATTTTTGCCGCTTGGCTAATGTTTGGTGTTATTAGAACGATGTCATCAGCGAATCGGAGGTGGTGTAGTTGCCGACCATCTATCTTCACTCCCATTCCTTCCCATTCTAATTGTCGCATGATGTTCTCGAGGGTGGCACTGAAGAGTTTTGGTGAAATGGTATCACCCTGTCGAACCCCTCTTTTCACATTAATGATCACTTCTTTGTAGAATGGTGAGATCCTGGTGGTGAATCCGTAATACAGCTCACGAAGGATCTTGATGTATTGGGTTTGAACACCCCTGTTTGGCTAGGGCTTCGATGACTGCTTCAGTCTCCACAGAATCAAAGGCTTTCTGTAAATCAATGAACGTGAGACAGAGCGGCATATTGTACTCCCTACAAACCTCAATGAGCTTGGTTACTGTGTGGATATGGTCGATTGTGCTGAATCCTTTCGGGAAGCCTGCTTGCTCGCATGGTTGTCCTTCATCTAGTGTTCTGCTAATCCTGTTCAGGATGACTCGTGTAAACAGCTTGTAGATGATGGACAACAGGCAGATGGGGCGATAGTTGCCGATGTCGTGAATGTCTCCCTTCTTGAACAGTAGAACTTGTCCTGCTGGTTTTCCATTGGGAGGGCACCTTGCATTCAGACAGGTAGCGTGTGAAGAGCTGAGCTAGTGTATTGATGAGTACTGATGGCAGATTCTTCAGGTGTTCGGGTCTGACTTTGTGTGGGCCTGGTGCTGTTCCCTTCTTTACCGACGAGATGGCATGTCGGATTTCAGAAGGGAGAACTTTGGGAATGACATAGCCATCCTGTGGAATTTGGTATGTGGGCAGGTGGATGTGGCTATCAAAGAGATTTGAGTAAAAGTCCTGGATAATCTTCTCCATTGCCTTTCTGGAAGATGTGATAGATCCATCAGGCGTCGGAGGGCAGTCATCTTGGTCTTATACTTGGCGAAGGACAGGCAGGCAGTGCGGAATGCTTTTCCCGGCTTCTGCTGCATCTTCCAGTATTTCTGCTCTTCTGTCTTTGAGGTCTTCTTTTATCACTTCTCTGCACCATTTAGCAAGCTTGGATGTTAGCATTTGGTCTCCTGAGGCTCCGCCTCAGGATATTGGGTTTGAACATATTTGTTCAAACCCAATATGCCAAATCCAGTAACAGAAAAACTAAAGCTATTTAAAAAAAATTGTATTATACCATGTGAGATATACAATTACAAAGATGTTCATAATTGGGTCTCTGTTATATACAGTCTTCCAGCACCCATCCCTCCACCAGTGCCCCATTCCCACCACCCACATCCCAAACACTCCCCCACCCAACCCCAGCCTGCACATTTTTTTTCTCTTTCTTTCTGACTCTGTCCCTGTATTTCTCTCTTCCCTTACACTTTGTGGCTTGCCCTACAAATATTAACGGTTTATGATGTCTCTATGTGCATATTCAATAGTGAGTTCTAGTGTGACATCATAATTCCCCATTCCCTATAACCTCTCCAGTTTGTTGCAACTAGAATGATCATTACAGTGTATAAATGTGAAGGATCCTGGGAAGGACCTGGTCCTAAATTCCATTATTGTCTAAGATTGTCGTGTGCCCACCAGCGCAGCTGTGGGTCTGGAGTGTCTCTCTTCCAGCTGTTGGCTGTGGTAGCTGGGAGCTCATAGCCACGCCTACCAACATGGAGGTGGAGGGAATGGGTGGAGGAGCCCAAATCCCTGCTTCAAATCCGGCCTGCGTGGCCCCCCTGCATGCGTGAGTGAGCCCTAGGAGCTTTGTAGGACACTGCCAGCGGCCTGCCACTAAAGCTACTTTGAATCTGAGCAGAAGTATCCATAAGGAAGTTCCTGACCAAGTTGCATTTTGAATCTAGGTCTTCCTTTTTTTTTTTCCTTTGTTTTTTTGAGGGGGCGGGAGTCACACCAGGCGGCGGCGCCGCGAGTTACTCCTGGCTCTTTGCTCAGGAATTACTCCTGGCAGTGCTCAGGGGACCATATGGGATGCCGGGATTGAGCCCGGGTCAGCCATGTGTAAAGCAAACGCGCTATTGCTCTGGCCCCCATATGTCTTTCTTACTCCAGAGTTCAAGCTGACTCTTTCATATCATACAGACTTACTGATTCCCACAGATTCATGTCACACCTCATCTGTTGGTTTACTTTCTCTTGGTCCATTAAACTACAATCTCGGTTCCCTTTACTAAAAACAAATCTGTAAGCTGGAAGGATATTATAGGGTTAGGTGCTTGCCTGGCACAAGGCCAACCCCAGTTCAGTCCTTATCACTTTCAAGAGTAAGCCTGAGCACAACTGGGTGTGACTCAGAAATAAAACATAAAAATCCGAAAGACAAATAAAACCTCCCTTTGTGCAGAAGTGCCATATATCAAATAAGCATGGAGTCCTTTCTCGATGCCTTACCAGCTGTGTGCATGCTTCTGTAGTCTCTTAGTCTTGGTAGCTTCATCTTTAAAATGGGAATGAATATTTGAAATTATACATAACATTGAATTAAGAAATGCTCAACGTTTATCCTTGATGTTTAGCCTTCCTTTTTGGACTTTGTATAATTTCACATATGTATTTGGAAAGTCAACCACATTTGTGCTGTGCTACTTAGTATAGTTATTTGTTACTTTGAGGTGTCTGCTGTCCATGACTCTTAATTGTTTTTTTCCTTGTCTATGTTAGTGTTTTGTTCTATTTAGCATATGTGTTTGCATCTTCATGTCTTATGGAAAGTTCAAATTTGAGAATTGTTTATAAAGATATATTTTGTTCCATGTTACTGATTTTAGTAGTTTGTCATTATTTACTTCCTGTGACCAACCAAGTGCACTAATGCATTAGAAAAATTCTAAATTTTTGTTATCAAAGGATTCTTTTGGTTACACCAGACAGAGAGTGCTTCGAACAGTCTCAAGAAAAGAGACATAATAATTTGCAAAGTACACAGAAGAATTCTAGGGAAAAGTACAACAGGTTTTTGGGAGTTGGCTTGGCTGAGTTTTTAAAACTTCTTCTCATGACTTCTCTTTTTTGGGGGGTGCGGTTAGAGGGGTTGCACCACACCTGATGATGCTCAGGGGTTACCCCCAGAGATGCTCTGCACTCTGGAATTATTCCTGACAGTGCTCAAGAAACCAAATGGGATGCTGGGGACCTTAACCTGGATTGGCCCCTTGCCAGGTAAAGGCTCTACCAGCTGTACTATCGCCACAGCCCTCATGACTTCTGATCCTTGAGTGTTGGGAAACACTGTGCTGGGTAGTGCACTGCATTCCCCAACAATATTAGGGAGCAGGAACAAATCTCCTTTTTTTAAATTTAATTTTATTTTATTATTTTCCCCCTCAAATATTATTACACCATTTTAGACATACAATTGAAAGATGCTCATGTAGAGTTTTGGTTCTACAGTGTTCCAACACCCATCCCTCCACCCAAACCCATCTCCCATCACCAATGTCCCCACCTCCCTGCCCCTCCCACACCTCAACTACTTGGCGGGTTCTGTATATCATTTCTCTCCTCTTTATCTCTCCCTCCCACCAAACTTTCCTTCTCTTCGTGGAATGCAGTGCATTAAAAGACATTACTGTTTCCACTATTTTAATGGACCACGTGGCCACTTGCGGCTTGCGACCTGGGCTCAAACTGGTTTTGCTCTGTTAATCTGGTCGTGATGCAGTTTCCCAGCGTCCGGACAGCGAAAATGGTGGCTAGTGTGATGGGCGGCGAGTCTCATCCGGCTGCTTCCGGGACCCCCCCAGAGGTGATGGGCCCACTCCCAAAACCCATCTGCCCTCCTGGGAGCCCCATAGTCATAGAACTCGGCCCGGGGCGAGCCGAGTTCCAGCCTCCCCAGCCGCTTGTGAGGCTCTTCATGCTATGGCTGATGGCCCCAGGGCAGCTCCTGGGCGGGGCCACCAGGCTCGACAAAATGGAGGGGGGAATGGCCAACCCCTGACTCCATCTGACGAATTCCCAGTCAAATCCCCTTTTATCTCAAGGGACTGACAGTCAGTGGATAAAGACTCATGAGTCCAGCAAATTTTTCAAAAAGCTTTACTCATTCAGGTTCTGGCAGTACAATGCAAGGTCAGGAAAATCCCAAACTTCCCATTTCTAGCAGACCCAGACCACATGCTTGGATCAGGATCCTTAGCCAAGATGACTGTTGGACCCCGAACCATGTGGTCAGGCTGGAGGTCAGACCCAAACTGGAAGAAGCTGGCCCCTTCTTTTCCTCACTTCTTTTATTCCCAGAAACCCATCAAGGACTTCAAGTCCAGCCCATCATGGGCTGGGCCTTCTAGGGAAGAGTTCAGGTCCCACCTTACTGCATAGTCCCTGATGACAGTATACAAATGTAAATCTTCAGTTGATCTCCAGGCCCAAGTTTAACAAATGCTAATATGCCAGAGCTGACTTCCTGCTATACAGTACTCCCTAGCAGAGTGCTGTGGGGAACTGGGCAACATCTCTGAACCAAAAGCAGCTCAGGATATGATTTATAGAGGATAGCAAAATACTTCATATCATTAATATCTATATCTATATCTATCTATAGAATCTATATCTATCTCTATCTCTATATCTATATCTTTATGTGTATATATATATATATATATATATATATATATAACTTGCCAATGCCAGCAAATCTCTAAACCTCCACTAGGGTCCAGAATCCATCAGAATATTGCTTACTTTGCCTAAGGAATTATTGAGTCATGTTCACTTGCCCCAGGGGCAGACTTGCATGGCTCTTTGGACTAGCAGGACTGATAATGAAATACCACCAAATAATCTCTTGGAAAAACTACATGTATGTCCCCCATGGGCACCGTGGGGTAAAAAGAGAATTGAACTGAAGCTAGCAAGACCCATGATAAGAATATTCTGCAGTAAAATTATAAAATCAAATGTCTTTTCCCATCCTGCCCACACTCCTATTGTGATTTGCTCCAGAGATTCCTAAGGCAGGAAGCAGCTCTTAACATATGCTAAATGTTAGCAAGAGCCTAGAGCTCATTATGGCATGTTTTCCAGCACTTGAGAATAAGAATGTATACAATTTTTCCAACTTTTTATTATTAAAGGAAATTTTAAGGTGGACTTTTGGGCTTTTTGTTGTTGTATAAGACAGTATTATAGGATTCTTCTGGTTTTTGTTTGTGTTTTAGGTTGGTTGTTTTTGCAGTGCTGATAATCAAGCCAGAACCTCACACATGTAGGACGTGTCACAGTACTGAACTATATCCTCAGCCCTGCATGGGTTGTTGTTGTTGTTTTTTTTTTTTTTTTTGTAGGGGATGGGGCAAACTTGGAGGTGCTCAGAGTCTACTCCTGGCTCCACTCAGGGATCACTCCTGGTGAACCATATGGGTGTCAGGGATTGAACCTAGGTCAGCTGCATGTACGATAAACATTCTACCCACTGTACTGATGCTCTAACCCCTGCACAGATTATTCCTGTGTCTGACTTCTTGAACTTGAGTTCCAGAAATAGGTTTTACAGTGGCATTGAGGGTGGAAAATGTACACATTTTTTGCTTCACCAAATGATTTAATCATTCTTCAGAGAAGTTAGTATGCTCACTCTCATTTTTGTTCTTTCAGTTTTGTTTTTCACTCTTTTTAAAAAGGCGATTTTTTTATT
Source organism: Cryptotis parvus (assembly GCA_021461705.1). Lineage (NCBI taxonomy): Eukaryota > Metazoa > Chordata > Mammalia > Eulipotyphla > Soricidae > Cryptotis > Cryptotis parvus. The sequence continues at coordinate 76,522 of JAJIBD010004191.1, forward strand.
TAACTTTATGTTTCCCGAAGGGGTGCTAGAACTGTGCTGGGGGATTAGTACCGAGCAGATGGGGAGTCCTTTTTGTTGGCCCCTAAAGAAGGTAGGTTTTGAGGGGCTGCTGTGAGAATTTTTTTCTGAAAAGGAAGTGATAAATCAGTGAGTTTGGGAACCACTGGTCTAGTACACGCCTATATTTTTTGAAGAATTTAGCCTTCAGTGTTTTGTCAGAACTTAATCATTGATGTATTTAGATTTGTTTCTGCTATCAGGTTGGTAGTAACATATGAGATAATTTTTAAAAATGTATTGATCATCCTAATATTAGCAAAGGAGCCTTGTTCAGTTTAAAGGACTTTAATTTGTGATTGCTTAAGTTGAAGAAAAAACCCATCATTTCATCATCTGTTCATAAAATTAGTTTATTTTAAATCTTGAGGTTTTCTCTGGGGGCCAGAGTGATAGTATAGCAGGTAGGGCGTTTGCCTTGCATGCGACCAACCTGGGTTTGATCCCCGACATCCCATATGGTCCGCTTCCCCCTTCCCCCCCCCCAGCACTGCCAGGAGGAGTAACTTCAAAGTGCAGAGCCAGGAGTAACCCCTGAGCAGTGCCGGGTGTGAACCAAAAATAAAAAAAAAAAAAGTTTCCTCTGGATTCAGTTAAAAAAAGAAAAACTTCTTTACCATCTTAGATGTCCTCCTCTGTTGGATGACAGCTAGCTTGGGAGCTTTGCTGTTTTATCCACTCACAGCTCAATCTGTTTACATGTTCTTAATTACTAATGAGATCTCTCTTCTATGTAAACACTGATAGAGGGTGTGGCAGTTACAGAAGTCACCTTGACTCTGAATGAGTAACTTCTGACATTATTATACATCTACTAAGACTTCTATGTTATCTAGGTTGGGCACAGCTCCTCTTATACCCACTGCACCCAGCATGGGACAGTTAGAATTTGTCAGGGAGACTACCACCCTGGATACATTGAGACTATTGTTTAAGATTATATAGGAAGGGTCATACTAGTTTGCCCTCAAGCAGGCGAGTGTGACCCTTTCAGTATACAGAGAACAAGATACTCAGAATCACCCTGGTGCAGATAATAAATAAGAAGGACCTTGTGAGTACCATCTAGATTACATGAATCCCATGAAATTAAGATATATTACCTGATACCAGCCCCCTCTCTCTCAATGTTTTACATGAGATAATCTTGAAAGAAGGATTAGTCCTTGGAATAATTTGTTTAGACCTGTAATAGGGTATGGCACCACCCTTCTAAACTCTTCTACTATCTAGAAGTTGTTGATCTTTGTTGACAGCCCCCTCCCTGTCAACAGTTAGGATTACTTTGGTGTATATAAGGGGGCAAATTTGAGGTACAGTCATTGTTAGGACTCTTCTCTGGTGGGCTCCCTCTCTTTGTGGGACTCTCTCTGGTGGAATCCTCTTTGGTAGGAGACTTGGACCCTTGCGTATGGTCTAAGTTCTGACCAGAGCTAGAAGTCTTCCATTGTATTGGATTGCGGTGCTAGAGCTTTCTGTTCTATTAAAAGCCTTTTTGGAACCGCACTGGCCCCGTGAATTTTCATCCATTCCCCAGCATCCTTGGAGGTAGAAGAGAACTTATGTCCTGATCCTTTTGGGGACCCCGGCGGTTCCCGACACTCATGGGTCATTTGAATTACTGAAAATATTGACTAGTAGGGGTTGAACATTGACTCAGCGACTTAAACCACCTGCAAGGCAGGAATGAAGCCACGGTTTCACCAGTGCTGTTGCGTGAACTCAGTGTTATCCGGGAGTTCTGCTGTCTTAACCCGGCAGAACCCGTCTCAGAGATCTCTGGTGATTGTAGTTGTATCAGAGGACTGCAACTGAATGATTGTTTTAGCCTGCAACTTAAAACCAAAATAAAATAAAGGAAAGATGTGAGCAGCGTGGCGTGTGTGCAGCCCTTGGTGGGCATGCATGTGAGTACCACAGCAGTCCCTGGCAGCACTGTCCAATGTGCATGAGTGCCATAACTAAGCAGAGTACAGACTCTGACCAGGGTTACAAGCACCACAGTCTAGGATGTGGGAAAGCCTGGGCCATTCCAGTAATATCAGCAGAAGGAAAGAAAGTGGGCGGGAAAGAGATTAAGTACTGGAAGCAGTTTTTCATTGCACAGACAAAATATTAAGGTCAATATCATCTGCCTCAAGGCCTTTTATACCCACTCTTGGTACCTTGATATTCCTCTTAGCTATTGAACTCCTAAGGAAGGAGGACGTTTTGTAGATATATAGAAGTCTTCAGTATAAATGAATCTTGTCAAAGTATTGTTAATTTTATTTTAACCGTTTCAAAGGGCAGAATAAAGGAAACTGCTTCAAATCATTTATGCACCACAGCTTTACTGACTTGGTACAAAAATTTAAAAATAGGAAATTAACCTGTTACAGAATGAATTGATAATAATTGTATGCCTTGGCTAAGTTGATTTAACTATACTTTTTCTGGATGTGTTTGATGGGAGGTTTAGAAATTTACTGGTTTTACCAAGTGAATTTTTTAGCTAGTTGAATAAACTTCCATGAATGATGCCAATCTAGGCAATTGGAGGAGGCATGCTGCTATATTCAGTCTTGATTCTTTACAGTTCATATTAGTGACGACTTTAAGTTCGGTTGGTTGAAAGGTGTGATTTTTGGAATACCCCAGACAGAATAGTTGACTCCATTTAAATTTAATAAAAGTGAAGTTAAAGCCTTAGACATAAAATTGGAGGTCAGCTGGTTGAATAGAAGCATATATCTAAACACCTTGATTCAGTATGAGTCAGATGAATAATCAAGCCAGCATAAGTATAGGGTGAGGCTGATACGAGTCTAATGTTCCAATAAAGCAGGTTCTATTCTATCCTGTCAGGATTCATCTATAATTCTATAATAGAAAGTTACTTCAGAGGACCATTTACATGTTGAGGTCTGTGCTCACAGATTTGTCAGGGTAGGATGAAAGCTCTAGGACGTTTTAGGAATGGTTGAAATATCAAATATCTGACCTTAGGGAAGACTTAGAGGATATCAATAATGATTTTTAAATACTGCTATGTAACAGGAGACTTAAAAGTCCCTTTGTGGCTTTTCATGTACAGGGTCAGTACCTTGAGGTAGAAGGGAGATTTTGACTCCTAAGTTAGAAGTCGACTTTCCTACCAAGTAGAAAGTCCACTTATTCTTAAAACCATTCTAGCCGGTTTGATTCACACATATTAGTACTTAGAAGATTAAATTTAACCAAAGGGTAGGGGCTTTTTTGTTTTTATTTTTAGTTGAATCACCACATACAGGGTTTTATTTGATAGTTTTCTATTAAAAAGTATTCAAGCAGGGGCCAGAGTACTATTACAGCGGGTCAGGCATTTGCTTGGCCTTCATTTTATATCCTGGGGCTTTAACTTCGTGTAAATGGAGTCAACTATTCTGTCTGGGGTATTCCAAAAATCACACCATTCAACCAACTGAACTTAAAGTTGTCACTAATATGAACTGTAAAGAACCAAGACTAAATGTAGCAGCATGCCTCCTCCAATTTGCCTACAGTGGCATCATTCAAAAACATAGCATGTATCTGAGAAGATGCATTGTGAATCTCAAAACCACTCAGTAGGGCTTATTAATTAGAATCTTGGACTCAGTGATGCAAGGGATCAGAATCTGTAAAGTGGAACTGTAGGAATCTGCATTTTTCATGAGGCCTCTGTAATAGTTTGGCATCAGTATGGTAGTTTGTGTATTCAGGTCTTACCACATGTCCGTGTCCTACATGGACAGTGACTGGACCCTGAGTAAAAGAAGGAGGCAAGCTTCATGGCTGGAACTCTTAACATTACATTCAGCACAATCTGTTAAAAAGTTGGCATGATCTGTTTATGATTAAAATGCCTACATGAAACCCTAAAAAAAGACTACATAGCTTTTTATTTAAACAAATATTGAACAAATACTAGATGATTAATTATTCTGAGTACTATGAAGTATGAAAAGATGATTAATATATAGATCTGACCCTCAGTGAACTTAGGCTTATAAATGAGATAAAGCATGTTTTTAAATAACTTGTAATAAAAGGTAAAAGTAGTTAAGTGCTGTTCCAGAAATAGAATAGTCTCCTGGAAGTCCTTAAAAAGGAAAGAGCATGTCCAACAAGCAGGGGAAAACACCAGGTGTCTGAAGCTGAAAGCCTGCAGAAATGCAGGACAGGTGGAGAGTAGGCACTGGTTTGCTTCTTATTGAGGAAAACAAACACAAAATCCTTGCCATTTGAATGCTTAGATCTCCAAATCTTTACAGTAATTCTTTGTGTGATGCATTTATTTTTTATAGATTTTTTTTAACTGATTGACTTTTATTGTTGTCTATAGATTTTTTTGTTTTTTATGTGTAGCCATATCTGTCAGATGCTTAAGAGGGACCATGTGGTCAAGAGATTACACTCTGCTGGGGCCAGAGAGATAGCCCAGCAGGTAGGGGTGTTTGCCTTGCACGCAGCTGGCCCATGCCAGCCCGGGTTCGATCCCTGGCATCCCATATGGTCCCCTGAGCACCGCCAGGACTAATTCCTGAGTGCAGAGCCAGGAGAAACACCTGAGCATTGCCGGGTGTGACCCAAAAAGCAAAAAAAAAAAAAGAGAGATTACACTCTGCCTCCTATGTACAAAACATGTACTCCAGCGCATGGAGCTCTGTTCAGCTTTAACAAACTTCTTTTACAAATCTTGTACCTCTATCCTTCTATTGTGTTAGGGTTATGCTACCAGAATTTGGAGAACAAGACATTGCTGATCATAGTTGGGGGTGAAAGACTCTGACATCTTTTGATAACAAGGCTTTGATGATGGTCTCATAAAGATACAAGAAAAAGAAATTGATAATTTCGGGTAAAAGAAAGTGAGGTCTGGTTTTGAATAAGGGAGAATTCTTTGCCCAGTAAGAAAAGGATAAAATATATGGACAGCTGGAGGACATTGAGTGTAAAGAGGGCAAAAAAAAGTAACTTTGAATTTTTTTTTATTAATTGCTATAGCAGCAGTAATATCAATACATTTTTGTGTAGTGCCTTTCCTTATATTGACTAATTCAATTCTAACCACTCTATGAATTAGACATTATATAATCTATATTTTGAAAAGGAGAGGCCAGTGGTTTATCTAAAATTACTAGAGTAAACTTTTAACTACTCTATAGTGCTGAAAATCCAACATTTATGGGGATGAGACCTGAGCATCAGTTTAGGATTTTTAATGAAGAGGGAAACAAATGTAATGGCTAGAAGATGACTGGTAGTGGGAGCTACTCCATCTTCCCTCACCTGGGAAGGCACCTGTGGTGGGACGGGCAGTCCTGGGAAGGCTGCACAGAGTGAGAGGGAGGAAGTGCTTTCTGCAGTCCCACTACATGAAAACTGTTCTGGAGTTGGATTCGAAGAGGCCACCGTGAGATATACAATCACAAGATGTTCATGTTTGGGTTTTGGTCATACGGCATTCCAGCACCCATCCCTCCACCTGTACCCATTTCCCACCACCAATGACCCCACTTTCCTCCGCCTTCACCCGGCCTGCCTCTTGGCAGCTTTCTTATCTTCTCTTTCTCACTCTCCCCTCTCCCCTCTCCCCTCTCTCTCTCTCTCCTTCTCTCCCCCTTCTCCTCCCTCTCTCCACTCTCTCTCTCACTCTCTCTCCTCGCATCCCTTTCTTACACATTGTGGATTGTAATACATAAATTTAGAGGATATCATGTGTATCTCGAAGAGGCCACTTTTATGCTGTTCTGTTTCTAACTTTGTTAGGTGAAAGAAGCATGAAGCCTGTTTTTGTTTCTTCTGTTTTTTTTTTTTCATATGTCTTTGAATGCCTTTTGTATTTGTTTTTGTTTGTTTGGGGGTCACACCCATCGGTGCTCAGGACTTATTTCTGACTCTGCTCTGGGATCATCCCTAGCAGGCTCAGGGATCTTATGGGATGCTGGGGTTTGAACCTTGGTTGACTTTGCTCCAGGCAAGCACCTTATATGCTGTACTATCTTTTGCAACCTCCCCCAGGCCCCCCATGACATGTTCCATATGAAACTCACTACATCTACAGCCTGAAATTACCTGCTTACTCTGTACCTGTATATCCAGTTGTTTACTCAGCCCTACTATATGGATGTCTGATAAATGCAGCAACACAAAATTAACTGGAACTGATAGGTCTAGCTGTAATTTTCTCCATCTCATTGATCTTCCACTTAATACTGGAGTCAAACTTAATTCTATTTCTCTAAATCTACATCTATGCTGGATATAGCTTGGCAGGCTAAAGTGCATGTTTTGTTCACAGGAGACCTAGATTAGATCCCTTAGGGCTGTTTGGTCCCCCACCACCACTAGGAGCAAACCTCTCCCCACCACTGAGCACTGCCAGGCACAGAAAAAACAAAACAAAAACAAAAAAATATATATATATATATATATGTACATATGAGCCATTCTTAGTAGATTTCTCTTTCTCAAAACCCACATCCATAATGGGATAAAAAAAAATTATCTTGTTTCCAGCATACTAAGGAATTCAGTCGCTTTTAAACCACTTCCATTGCTACTGCCCCCCAGTCTGAGATATCACTCACAGAGAAGGCCTCCTTGCAGATTTTCTTTCTGCTTCTCCTTTTAGGAGAAAAAGGAGAAGCTCATTCACTTTGGCAAAGGAGCTCTTGAGCTCCTTCGCCAACGTGGCAAGGCGCCAAGCCTCAGGAGACCAAATGCTAACATCCAAGCTTGCAAAGCAGTGCAGAGAAGCGATAAAAGAAAACCTCAAAGACCGAAGAGCAGAAATATTGGAAGATGCAGCAGAAGCCGGGAAAAGCATTCGCAACACCCACCTGTCCTTCGCCAACTATAAGACCAAGATGACTGCCCTCCGACGCCCTGATGGATCTATCACATCTTCCAGAAAGGCAATGGAGAAGATTATCCATGACTTCTGCTCAGATCTCTTTGATAGCCACATCCACCTGCCCACATACCAAATTCCACAGGATGGATATGTCATTCCCAACGTTCTCCCTTCTGAAATCCGACATGCCATTTCGTCGGTAAAGAAGGGAACAATACCAGGCCCAGACAAAGTCAGACCCGAACACCTGAAGAATCTGCCTTCAGTACTCATCACTAGCTTGGCTCTTCACACGCTACCTGTCCAAATGCAAGGTGCCCTCCCAATGGAAAGCCAGCAGGACAGTTCTACGGTTCAAGAAGGGAGACATTCATGACATCGGCAACAATTGCCCCATCTGCCTGTTGTCCGTCATCTACAAGCTGTTTACACGAGTCAACCTGAACAGGATTGGCAGAACACTAGATGAAGGACAACCATGCGAGCAAGCTGGCTTCCGGAAAGGATTCAGCACAATCGACCATATTCACACAGTAACCAAGCTCATTGAGGTTGGTAGGGAGTACAAGATGCCGCTCTGTCTCACGTTCATTGATTTACAGAAAGCCTTTGATTCTGTGGAGACTGAAGCGGTAATCGAAGCCCTAGCCAAACAGGGTGTTCAAACCCAATACATCAAGATCCTTCGTGAGCTGTATTACGGATTCACCACCAGGATCTCACCATTCTACAAAGAAGTGATCATTGATGTCAAAAGAGGGGGTTCGACAGGGTGATACCATTTCACCAAAACTGTTCAGCGCCACCCTCGAGAACATCATGCGACAATTAGAATGGGAAGGAATGGGAGTGAAGATAGATGGTTGGCAACTACACCACCTCAGCTTCGCTGATGGCATCGTTCTAATAACACCAAACATTAGCCAAGCAGCACACATTCTGGCTGACTTTGACCGAGAATGTGGAAAGATAGGTCTACAGCTGAATCTCAGCAAAACTATGTTCATGAGAAATGAACTAGTTCCAGAGGCCCCATTCACTCTCAATGGAACAGACATCTCTGAATGCAGCAGTTATGTGTACCTAGGTCGAGAAGTCAACATGATGAACGACCTAAAACCTGAACTGCGCAGGAGGAAGAGAGCGGCATGGAATGCCTTCAAAGGCATCAAAGAAATAGCTAAAAAGGACAAATGTGCTCCTCTGGCTCCGTGCACATCTCTTTGATTCCACCGTTCTCCCTGCATTAACATACGCCTCAGAGACCTGGGCCCTACGAAAGCAGGGATGAGAATGCTATTCGGGTCTCCCAGAGAGGAATCGCAAGAGCTGTGCTTGGAATATCACGCCTCACTCAAGTGAGAGAAGGAATCCAGAGTTCCAACCTCCGTTGCTATTCCAGAGTCAGGGACGCTGTCTCGTTTGCCAAAGCATCGAAAATCAGATGGGCTGGACATGTAATGGGATTTGGAGATGACCGTGGACTAGAGCTGTTACCGACTGGATCCCATGGGATGTCAAAAGATCACATGGCTACCCACCTACAAGATGGTCAGACTTCCTGTCAAGACCCTGAAGGAACGGTTTGAGGCTCTTCATATTCCTGAATCAACCAGATGTCATTGGGCTACATTGGCACATGATAGGGTCCAATGGAAACGTTACTGGCGCCCGCTCGAGCAAATTGATGAATAACGGGATTCAAGTGATCAAATGATATTCTTTTTGGTTGTGTTGTTGTTTTGTTGCTGTGTGGAGGTGTTGGAGCATGGGGCAGGAGGGCCACACCCTGCAGTGCTCAAGAGACTATATCTAGTGCTGGGAATCTAGGAGTAGCCACATGCAAAGCAAGCACCTTAAACTTCTTATACTCTCTCTTCCCCTTTCATATTGTTGATTTTTAAAATAAAATTTTTGTTATACTACCGTGAGATATAGTTACAAAGATGTTCATTTTGGGGTTCAGTCATACAATGTTCCAACACCCATCCCTCTACCTGTGCCCATTTCCCACCACCAATATCCCCTGATTCCCTCCCCATTCCCCCAGCCTGCCTCTCTAGCAGGCACTTTACCTCTCTCTCTCTCTCTCTCTCTCTCTCTCTCTCTCTCTCTCTCTCTCACACACACACACACACACATCTCTGACACACACACTTTGTGGCTAGCAATACATACATTTAGAGATTATCATGTTTATCCCTTTGCCTACATTCAATACTCAGTTCTAGGCTGGTATTATCATTTCCAACAATTATTAGTACACTCTTCCCTTTTCTGTTTTACCTAACCTGACTCCCGCACACTTGTAGTAGATTTCACCCACTGACAAGACCTCCTGATCCATGTTTTGCCTGACCTTGGATATTGGTATCATATGCTATTTTTTATACCTCGCAAATAAATGCATTCTATATCTGTCCTTTTCCCTTGGCTAATTTCACTCAGCATGATCCTCTCCATGTCCATCCATTTATGGGCGAATTTCTTAACTTCGCTTTTCCTAACAGCTGCATAGTATTCCATTGTGTAGATGTACCACAGTTTCTTTTATCCAGTCATCTGTTCTTGGGCACTCTGGTTGTTTCCAGATTCTGGCTATTGTGGCTAGTGCTGCGGTGAATATAGAAGTGTAGACGGTGTTTCTGCTGTGTGTTTTTGGCCTCCCAGGTCCCCTTTCATATTGTAATGAGTAATTATTTTAGTATTTGTCCAATTTATATTACCTTTTCCCTTCAGAACTAGTGATGGATGGACATGGAGAATATCATGCTGAGTGAAATGAGTCAGGAGAGGACTCATAGAGGAGATACAGAATGACTACACTCATTTGTGGGATGTTAAAATGGTATGAGGCTAATATCCAAGGCCAGAAGGATTTGTGAGTGGTTGAAATCTCCTACAAGTGTGTGAGGGGTGTAGGGTAGGTAAGATAGAGAAGGAACTACTTTGACAATAATAGCTGATATGGCAATGCTAGACTAGAACTGAGTACTGAAAGTAGGTAAAGGGACATACAATATAACCCTTCAGTGTCTTGTGCAAATCACAATGTACAGAAGGGGTTGGAAGGAGAGAAAGTGCCTGCCATAGATGCAGGGGTGGAGGGTGGGAGGGAAACTGGGAATATTGGTACTGAGAAATGTGCATTGGTGGAGGGATGGGTATTGGAACATTGTATGACTGAAACCCAGTCATGAACAGCTTTGTAATGGTCTATCTCACAGTAGTTCGATGTAAAAAAAGAAGGCCTGTAGGGTCTCCTAGATCTTTGAGTCTAAGAATCTTAGCCCCTAGAGACTTGACTTTCTCCTGTCTTCTGTGCTTCAGCCACCTAATCACAGTATGTTCAAGCTAGCCTACCTTTTATGCTTTTTCTTTTCTTTTGATTGGTGTCACATCTGGCTGTGGGGGTTGAACTCCCTGTGCCTCCCACATGTGAAGTAGCACTCAAAGCACCTCAGGCTTTTCACCTCTGCACCCCCTACCTAATAGCTTTCAGCTTATTTCCTCAGCCTAAAGTACTCTTCTCTCAGAGATAATAGATACTCTTCACCTCTTTCAAAAGTCTTTAAAAACTCTTACCTTCTTGGTGAGAGATCACCTCCCAGCATTCCAGACCCATTATCCTGCCTGTTCTATGCTTTTCCTGCCTGTTCTATGCTTTTCCTATGTACTGACTGTACTTCACTCTGCAAGTGTTGTTCCCCTTGTCACTTTCTGTCGCCACTGTTTTTCCAGGCGCACACAAACAATCATTAAAAACGGGTGGGGAAGGTGTTCCTTGTCTCTTTCTCCTCTCTTCACCTATCTTGTTTGCTGATTCATTCTAGTTACTTGACCTTGTAATATAATGGACACACAAATGTTTCTAGAAAGGTTGAATTTTGGCAAGCTTGGGAAATATATGTGGTTGCAGTGAAAATGAATAAAACATGAATTTTTCTCTTAAGGGAGCTTAAAACATACACAGATGTAGTAATAAGTGGTGATGATGATATTAATAACAGACATGAATATTGGATCTTTATTGAACTTTTGTTATACTCCCAACACTTTTAAGCACTTAAATGTGTTAACAAAGTAGTTAATGCTTCCAGTAAGCCCAGGAAATAAGTATTAGTATCCTAGTTTTTTCGTATTCATAAACTGAGACACTGAAAGAATAAATAATTTAGGTGCCAAAAACTAGGATTAGATCCCATGGTGTATGACTTCAGAGTCAAATTTTACTTGAGTTGGGCCTGGGCGATAATCCAGCAGGTAGGGGATGTGCCAGGTATGCAGCCGACCGGGTTCGATCCCGGCATCCCATATGGTCCCCTGAGCACCACCAGAAGTAATTCCTGAGTGCAGAGCCAGGAGAAACCCCTGAGCATTGCTGGGTGTGACCCTCCCCCAAAAAAAAAAAGAAATTTTACATGAGTTGATATATGTGAAGTATGAAAACCAGTGCCTAGCATAAGACATTCCTTGTAAAAATTTTATGTCTGAAATAACTATTTTCAGCAATACACTGCTCTGGCAGGTTCTCAGGGATCACCAGGACCTTACCAAGTAGTGCTCAGGAGTGGCCAGGGGCGTTAACACATATGCAGAGAGGGAACCTGCTGTGTAGGGGTTGACGTCAGGTCCTCGCACATGGATTCAATCCCTGGCACCATCGGTGGTCTTTGAGTCTTACCAGGAGTAAGCCTTGTCCACTGCTCGGTATAACCCAGAAACAACAAAATCATCACATTTGGACAAAATTGGCTTTAGACAATTTTGGACAGTCATTTCTTGTGTGGAAATTACTTGTCTATAAACAAAAGATTTCAAAAAGTCATTAATCTTGAGAGAAATAGTAATTCTTTTGAATTAAAACCTGGCTTTAGGGGCTGGAGTGTTTGCCTTGCACACAGCCACCCAGGTTTGATCCCGGCATCCCAAGTGTTCCCCGAGCACAGCCAGGAGTAATTCCTGAGTGCAGAGCCAGGAATAACCTCTGAGCCTTGACGGGTGTGACCAAAAAAAAAAAAAATTAATCGTACAGAAATGTGACTTGCTGTTTGACGTAGGTAAAGATCAAGATACATACAACAGCTCTTCAAAGAACAGTCTGATAATAGTAACCCAGTTTCATAGGAAAACTATTAGACTTAATAGTGTAATAAACATTTGTCCTGACATTCTAGGTAGCATGAATTATTATAAAGTTAGGGATTGGCGCTTCTTTTGAGAAGAATACAGCTCTTTGAAATTGCATTTAACACTTGGCGACTTTTTCCTATATTTCAACAAGTGAATATGACTGTTTCTAAGTGGGAAAGAAAAATTCTTTTATGCTCTTTTGCATTTTGTCTCCATATTTTGTGTTTGAGCCACACTTGATGATGCTTGGGGCCTGCTCTCAGGGATCTCTTTTGGCTCAGTGCTCAGGGAACCGTATGTGGTGCCGGTGATTGAACCCCAGTTGGCCTCAAGTAAGACAAGCACTTACACTGTATTATCTCTCCAGCCCCCTTATTATTTTATTTTATGATATGATAGAGCCATTATCTTTCCTTTAGATTTAAACATTTTATTGTTACTTTCAACTACCCATAGTAAAAAGAAAACATTAGAAGTTAAGGATATAGGAAGTGGTAGCTCACGTGTCTTGTGTGTGTGATGTCCTGGGTTCCATCTGTGGCACTGCAGAGCCTCTAGACACAGCTGTGGAGCACCACAGTAACAACAGCAAGGATGATAATCTTAGACATCTAAATAATGTAATAAATCAACAAGTCTAACAAGTAGGATTGTCCTTTACATACAGCAAAATTATATCCCAAAAAATGAGATGAATTATACAACATTGTGAGCAGCCATCTTCTTGAATTAGTGAAACATTTTCAGAATTAGCTCATTTTTATCATTTTCTTTTTTGGGTCAATATCTGATGTTTTCTAATAAAATAGGAACAAGAATGGAAATGTGCTTTATAATACTTGATTTGTATCTGTTAAATACGGAAGATAGATTTTTTTTTTTGAGCTGGAGGACTCTATCTTAATAGAAATCATCATGTTTTATGGGGCTTCATTCTGTTCTAGAAGAACCTATAAAGCATTGTGATGTAATTGATGAGCAAAATGACAGCTTTTATTTGAGGATGTTCATTTATGTGCTATACTTCATTGGTGGTGGTGTCTGTAGGAATATGTTTTTAGAGAAGATCAGAACCACAGAGTCTGTGTGTGTGTGTTTGCATTGTATTGAGAGTGACTTATTGATGTACTTGACTGGAGCCTGGTTATAAGCATATCTGAAACCTGTAGGCATGGTCAAAGTTGCTATCTATAGTTACTCTCTTAAGGATGACTATTCTACTCAAAGTTAGTTAATTAATTTATTTATTTATTTATGCATGCTTTTTTTTGGGTCACACCCGGCTAGGCTCAGAGGTTACTCCTGGCTCGTTGCTCAGGAATTACTTCTTGCAGTGCTCAGAGGACCATATGAGATGCCAGGGATCGAACCCAGGTTGACCGCATGCAAGGCAAACGCCCTACCCGCTGTGCTATCACTCCAGCCCCCTATTCTAATTTTAAAACCATTGGTTGAGTCTGGTTCATCCAGATAGCTTGAAGTCTTCCTTTTTTTTTTTTCTTTTTTGGGTCACACCCGGCAATGCTCAGGGGTTACTCCTGGTTCTGCACTCAGGAATCATTCCTGGCAGTGCTCGGGGGACCATATGGGATGCCGGGGATCGAACCCGGGCTGGCGGCACAGGCCGGCCGCGTGCAAGGCAAACGCCCTACCCGCTGGGCTATCGCTCCGGCCCTGAAGTCTTCCTTATTTAATGTCATTCAGTTTTGAACTTTAATTCCATCTGTTAAATGTCTTATCAGTATCATGCAGATACTTGCTTGATTGATAACCAGGAATTATCCAGCCACATTGATGCATCAGAGTCGATTATATAGTTTTAAATTTTTGTTGAAGTGTATAATGCCTGTAGTGAAAAATATGTAAGTCAACAGGTTCCTCTTGCCCCTTTTTTTGACCATACACTGCAGTGCTCAGGGCTTACTCTTGCGTGTGCACTTAGGGATAACTCCTGGAAGGGCTCAGGGACTATATTGGATATCAGGGATTGAGCCTTGGTTGGCCACATGTGAGGCAAAGTGCCCTACCCATTGTATGTCTTTCTGGACTCAAGTTTAAGAGGTTTTATAAGATGGACATGCTTACATTTATTTGATTTGATTCTTACCAGAGCTTTTTGAAATAAATAAGCATTACCCCCTATTTATACATAGATTATTAAGGCTCAGAAAGATAAGCTGCCTTGCTTCATAATAGCAGTGATTTATTTTTTAATTTTTTAAATACTTTATTATAAATTTCCCGCTACTGGAAATACCTTTTTTCGAAAACAAGCTTGCACACCACCCTTCTTTGGATGAAGAAGAGGATCAGGCTTGGACCACACTGTTTGGAGGGCTTACTCCTGCAGTGGCCAGGGGGTCATATGTTGTGCCAGGCATTGAACATGGATCAGCTGCATGCAGAGCAAGCTCCCAATTCCAGTCCTCTGGCCCCATAGTTGATTTACTTTGAGGAGGCTCACCTGGCTGTGCTTAGGGATCACCCCTAGTGGGCTTAGGGTACGCTCTGGGTGCCCAGGATCGAACCCAGATTGGTCATGTGCAAGATAGCGCCTTGCCGCCTGCACTAGCTCTCCGGCACTCCACACTGTTCTTGGAACTGTGTTTGAGCCTCCTGCCACTGCTCAACATGACAGGCTCCCTGGCCTCACTCCTGTGCCCTTACAGCCTTTGTACAAGCTTTAAAAAGCTTGGAGACTTTTTGTAATCATCTTGAGATAGACCCTTACAGGTCCAGCTTCCCCTGCTGAAGGCAGTTTCCTCCTGGCCCTAATGTTGACAACAGGAACCGGACCAGAGCAGTGTGGCTACCACACATGCCTCGGCCTGGGCAGAATCTGACAGAGACAGTCCCGCAGCGCTCAGGGAGATTTTCCTCAATAATATGCGGTTCATCAATAAATGCACAAGATGAGAGGTGACTACAAGAGTATTCCATCTGCACGGCAGAGCCTGTCAAGCTACCCTTGTTGTATTTGATATACCAAATACCAGTAACAATTATAGACCTCACTCCCATGACCTGATGGAATGGTTTGAGACTCTTTATGTTTCTGGAGCAAGCAGATGCCCTTGGGCTACACTAGCATGTGACAGGACTTATGGAAATGTTACTGGTGCAAATCGATGAACAACAGGAAGATAAATGATACAAGTAATACCACCGTTAGATATACAATTACAAGATGTCCATGTTTCAGAGCAGTGGTTTAAAAGCAGTTTTGAAACATGTATTGAATATCATGGAAATCCTAAGTACCATTGATTCTGCATGTGAATTGGTAGAATCTTTGGAAGAAAAATGCTTTGCTAGAAACTGGATACCCGAGGAATATAACACTAGCTAAAGAAACTATGTTACATCTGCGCAATGGAATACTGTGCAGCTGTCAGAAAAGACGAAGTCATGAAATTTACCTGCAAATGGATGGGCATGGAGATTATCGTGCTGAGTGAAATCAGTCAGAAGGAAAAGGACAGATATAGAATGACTGCATTCATTAATGGGCTATAAATATATGCCAGTGTTCTACTAATTGTGGGAAATGGTAACGCCAGACTAGAACTGAGCATTGAATGTACACAAAGGGATTTACATGATAAACCCTAAATTTCTGTAGGGCGAGCCACAATATGAAAGAGGATGGGGAGAGAGAGAGAGGTGGGGGGGAAGGAAAGGTAGACTGGGGGAAGGAGGGAGGGAATTTGGGGACATTGGTGGAGGAATGGGTGCTGGAACACTGTATGACTAATACCCAGTCATGAACATATTTGTAATTGTATATCTCATGGTGGTATGATAAAAATAAAAAAAGTGCTTTGCTGAAGAGAGCATAGGAATCCCTAAGCAATATCTTACAGCATGAGTTTAAATGCTCCAGTGTGTGAAATGCTCCTTTCTCTGAGGTGCCAGGGAAAGAGTATGGTGTCATTTCACAGGGTAGAAGTTTTTTGTTGGTCTTAAGGATACAGTTTTTGTCTATCATGTGATCGATGTAGTCTGCTGTAATAACAGTTTTGGGCCCCAAAATGAAAGACTTCATATAATCTTTTGGAGAGCTTAAACTTTATATTTCAAGCAGTGTAATATGAGAGTGAATGACATCTGCATTTCAGCAAAAGAAAAAATTCATACTGGTGTATAAAGTAGCTTGGAAAGGGGCAAATGCTAAAGAATGATCATATCTGGAAATGAGCTAGAGCAGCGGATAAATATAAGACTGATAAACTGTTAGATTAAAATAGTGAAGGAAGAATAGGAGCAGATGATGATTGTAATTTTTTGTTGGTGTGATCTTTAGGTAATCTGGAAATAAGGAAATAAAGTAGAAACCGAGTTTGTTATGAGTTGTGAGTTTAGTGGGAAGGGGAATGAAAAGAATGATTCCATTTTGAAAGAGTGAGTTTCAGTCTTGGAGGAATTTAAAGCAGAGATATTCCATAGGGAGTCAAAAATAGGTGAAGTTGAGATGCTAACCGGAGAGATGGATTTGCCTATCACTGGTTAATTTATAGAAGTAGGTCAAGGCTGTATGACTAGGTTTATTCTTTCGGGTGAAAGAAAAGATCACCAAAGATGGGGATCTGCGGAAATCTCCAGTATTTAAGGCCTGTATAGAAGAGCAGCAGTTCTTAGAGAATTAAGATACCAAGGAATAATTGTTTGAGAAAGAAAAATGTACACATTTTTTAATATGTTGAGCAAATAAACCATGTAGCCATAGTTTATGAACACAGTTTGTGAGTTAGGTAAGAGAACAGAGGGGGAAAAGTCATTCTATTTGGCAATTTGGAAAAGAATCATACACCAGATATTCTAGGTATTTGAAAACAAGTGATCCAGAGTTCACATACAAGTCAATAGTACTGAATAAGTGTTTTTTTAATAAATAGATCAAACTAACAAACTGTCTATAAATGCATAATCAAGAAGACTTGGAAAACACCATGGTGTTACTTAGATATATTCTTAGATTATTTGATTACCTAAAGAAATGTAAGTCTTAGGAGTAAACCAGAAAGTGTGCATTTTCTGTATTTATCCAGCACTTAGAATAAGTAGCATTGAGACTCCTGTATTATTTAAATAATTATCCAATTACTTTAAGTGGTTGGAATGTACTGCAAGTGTGTGGAAGTCAGAGGTTAGGTAAGATAGAGAAGGGACCAGAGTGCTAATAATTGTTGGAAATGGTAATGCCAGACTAGAACTGAGCATTGAATGTAGACAAAGGGATATACATGATAACCCTTAAATGCATGTATTGCAAGCCACCAGGTGTAAGAGAAGGGGAGGAGGGATGGAGGGGGGGAGAGAGAGAGAGAGAGAGAGAGAGAGAGGGGGAGGGAGGGGAGGAGGGAGGGGAGGGAGGGGGAGGCAGGCTGGGGAAAGGGGGCAGGGAATCTGAGGACATTGGTGGTGGGAAATGTGCACTGGTGAAGGGACAGGTGCTGGAACACTATGACTGAAACCTAATCATGTAATTGTATAACTCACTGTGGTATAATAAAATAAAATAAGATTAAAAATATATATACAATAAGGGCATAAAAATCCTGAATAAAGTCATGCACCTTTCAGAAGTTTCTCACTTTATCACTTGACATCCCATTATTCATCGATTTGCTCGAACGGGCGCCAGTAACATTTCCATTTGACCCTATCATGTGCCAGTGTAGCCCAATGGCATCTGGTTGCTTCAGGAATGCGAAGAGCCTCAAACCATTCATTCAGGGTCTCAACAAAGAAGTCTGACCATCTTGTAGGTGGGCGGCCACATGATCTTTTGACATCCCATGGGATCCAGTCGGTAACAGCTCTAGTCCAGTGGTCGTCTCCAAATCGCATTACATGTCCAGCCCATCTGATTTTCGATGCCTTGGCAAATGAGACAGCGTCCCTGACTCTGGAACAGCGACGGAGGTCGGAACTCCGGATTTCTACTTTCACCTGAGTGAGGAGTGATATTCCAAGCACAGCTCTTTCGATTCCTCTTTGGGAGACCGAATAGCATTCTCATCCTGCTTTCGTAGGGCCCAGGTCTCTGAGGCATATGTTAATGCAGGGAGAACAGTTAATGGGGGAGAGTTGAAGTGATGTGCCCAGAGCCGGAGGTTCTTTGTCCTTTTAGCTATTTCTTCGGTGCTTTTGAAGTCATTCCATGCCGCTCTCTTCCTCCTGCGCAGCTCAGGTTTTAGGCCGTTCATCGTGTTGACTTCTTGACCTAGGTACACATAACTGCTGCATTCAGAGATGTCTGTTCCATTGAGAGTGAATGGGGCCTCTGGAACTAGTTCATTTCTCATGAACATAGTTTTGCTGAGATTCAGCTGTAGACCTATCTTTCCACATTCTCGGTCAAAGTCAGCCAGAATTTGTGCTGCTTGGCTAATGTTTGGTGTTATTAGAACGATGTCATCAGCGTAGCAGAGGTGGTGTAGTTGCCTACCATCTATCTTCACTCCCATTCCTTCCCATTCTAATTGTCGCATGATGTTCTCGAGGGTGGCGCTGAAGAGTTTTGGTGAAATGGTATCACCCTGTTGAACCCCTCTTTTTGACATCAATGATCACTTCTTTGTAGAATGGTGAGATCCTGGTGGTGAATCCGTAATACAGCTCACGAAGGATCAGAAGTTTACATTGTGTACATAAAATAAAAGAGAAATTCATCTTTATAAAAAAAAAACAAATTATCCAGACTTAAAGTTTGTGGCGATTAGATTGCCACCCTCCACTCCCCCACACACACCCCCACCAGGGAATGAGCCCAGGTTGGCTGCTTTCAAGGAAAGCACCCTTCTGGCTGTGCTGTCTCAGGCCTCAGGATTCTTTATTTATAGTAAAATCTGAGGTATTTAATTATATTTCTCTGTCATATTTTGACATAGAAGCGATAACACAGCAGGTAGGGTTGTTTGCCTTGCACACAGTCCACCCTGGATCTGTCCCCAGCATCCTTTATGGTCCCCCAAGCACTTCCAGGAGTAATTCCTGTGTGAAAAGCCAGGAGTAACCCCTGAGTGTCGCAGAGTGTGACCCAAAAAGTAAAAAAAAAATGAAAGAAAAGACTTGGAAGAACTTTACAAGCTACCCGTGTCGTATTTGACATGCCAAATACCAGTGACAACTAACACCTGATGGAATGGTTTGAGGCTCTTTATGTTCCTGGTCCTGATGATGCCCTTGGGCTATTTCGCATGTGACTGGATGTATTGAGGTGTTACTGGTGCCTGCTCGAGCAAATGGATGATATATGGGAAGACATTGATACAGTGATTACTAGGTCAATGAAAGCCACTTCAAAATTTTACATACAGTTTTGGGGCCTGAGCGATAGCACAGCCGGTAGGGCATTTGCCTTGCATGAGACCAGACCTGGGTTTGAACCTCGGCATCCCATATGGTCCCCCAAGCACCGCCAAGAGTAATTCCTGAGTTCAAAGCAGGAGTAACCCCTGAGCGTTGACAGGTGTGACCAAAAAAAAAAAAGTTTATGTACTGTTTTATTCCAGCTACTATATGGAATTTTAGAAAAGGCAAAACTTTGGAGATAGTGAAAAGAAAAAAAAGGAAAAAGATCGCCAGGGTTAAGAGGATGGGATGGAGGGGCCCGAGCGATAGCACAGCAGGGTAGGCATTTGCCTCCCTAGCTGCTGACCTGGTTCCATCCCGGCATGCCTTATGGTCCTCCGAGCACTGCCAGAAATAATTCCTGAGTGCAGAGCCAGGAGTAACCTCTGAGTGTTGCCATGTGTGACCCAAAAAGCAAAATATAATAATATAATAGTAATAATAGGATGGAGCACAAGGAATTTTTAGTTCAATGAAACTACACTATGATTCTGTAGTAGTGACTCCATTAGACATTTTTCATGACACCAGGAATGAAGCCTAGGGTAAACTATGGACCTTAATGACGTGTCGGTGTAGGTTCATGGGTTGTAAGCATTGTTACCACTCGGTGCAGTGTGTTGATAGAGAGGAGGCTCTGCTCCATGGGGCAGGGCATATATGGGAACGCACTGTACTTTGCAGTAAATATGAACCTAAAATGCTTTAAGATAATCTTGAACTAGAAATCTGAAAAAATGAGTTTGACTTTGCACTTTTTGAACTTTACAAAGAGAAATAGATAACAATGAAAAGGAAATTATTGTCAAACATTTGAAATTTCTTTGGGGCGATAGTACAGTGGGTAGGGCATTTGCCGGGCCCAATCCCCAGCATCATATATGATTCCCTGAGCACTGCCAAAAGTAATGGCTGAGTACTGCCACTGTGGTCCAAAATACAAAAGCAAAAAGTTTGAAATTTCCATTTTAAATTAGACTCTTAAAGGTAATAGAAAAACATGGGGAAACCTGGTTATGCAGCCAGTAGTAGAACATGCTTTTATGCGTAGATGTTTCTTTTGATTTGTTATTTGACCTTTGGCCATCTGTAATATGTGGCTTCAGAAGCTGTCATGTAGCAGATTTATTTAAGTACCTTGTTTCTTTGTAAAATAGGAAATGATAAGATACTTATTGTCCTTGTTAAGTTTAATATTATCTAAACAGCATATTTTGAATCACTTCTTTAGAAAGACTCTAGATCTATCTAAATTAAGTCTCTTATTGCTCTTCGAATAATAGTTATAATAATTATTTTCAATAGTAATTCTTATGGGTTACTAGGGTCTTCATTCCTTTTAGTTTAGCTATCTATACTGGACTTGTAAGGGAAGAACCATATTGTTTCCACACAATTTTATCTGTCATGTCTCTAGTGCAAGTGGTGCCTAGTTAGCAATCAGCAGACACTTCCTGAGTTAATGAGTAGATGATTAATGACTGCCTTTGGTGCTGTATAGTATTCTATCAGTGAAACAGACTTGGTCTAGTATAAGTACAAGGGTCTCAGAATGACTAGAAAAGTGTGTATCAATGTCCACTTTTTAGAGGGCAACTAGAATAGATTTTTTTTAATTCCTTTAATTCAGGATTGTGGAAGTTATGAATCTGATGAAGTAAAATTTGGTATTAAAAGTGAAGAAATACAATTCGTATTAAATTTTATCCTAACAATAATTAGAAAATATTAACACAGTGCTCTCCTAGAAAAGTAGATCACAGATACATTGTTAGCTAATTTATTTGCAGAATAGTAAAGAGGAAATCGCTGCCATTAAACATTTTTAGTACTATGCAAAAACAGAACTGTGTGGACACTTAATAAGATGACTGCTTTGATAAAAAGTTAGTAGCTTTTTGCCATAGGGTACTTTCAGTTTTTTTTTCCTGAATGTATTTGGGATAAATGGGATTAGTTCAGGAGTCGAGACAACCCCATTTGATTCCTGGTGCCATAAATGATCCTGCAAGGCACAGATCCACTTACTCCACCTGATTGTGCTTGGGAGGCTGAGTACAGAGCCAGTAGTAAACTCTGAGCACCACCAAGTGAGGCCCAGTTCTTAACCCACTCCTGCAAAATGTGTTTGTGTTGGTCAACACCGCCTACCTGAATCATTATTCTTTTAATTTTCAAAGAAATTAGAACACTAGAGCAGTCATATATGTTATATACTGACTTTTGAACTTTTTGAAAATGCTTTGTCATTTTTATAACTTAATTTTTTTTCAACTTCTAGGTGTTGGTAAATCATGCTTATTGCTACAGTTTACAGACAAGAGGTTTCAGCCAGTGCATGACCTCACTATCGGTAAGTGTGTTACAAGAAATATGAAGCTCATTAAAAGTTGTGAGTAGTGGAAGTGGAATATGCTCAAAAGATTTTTTTTTAAGTAAAAACTACTTTGTTTATTGACATGTTTTTAAAATTGAGATTCTGTAGTTTATAATACTTTAATAATGGATCCTCATACACATAATTCCAGCAGTCTTCACTTTTTAAAGTATGCAAAAAAGCAGTGTTACAGAACCTAATGAAAATGTTGTATTAGTATTAAGAATAGTATTAATGAAGCATATGAATTGAGGCAATACACCATAGAGTAAGAACAGATTCTAGACCAGCCCACCAATATTCAGACAAAGGCTGTGTCACTGACTAAACATAACCCTCATCGCTCCATAGCTCATTAATAGTAATACCAAACTCACGAAGTTATGAGCAATTAATTCATTAATATGAAACATTGGGATAGTGCCTAGAAAAGTAAGTACTCTGGGCATACCAGAAAACCTGCCATCAGGCTATTTTTTGTTTGTTTCTTCCATTGTGAAGAATAAGTGAACTAGTATAAAATACCTTGCTATAGGCTATAGCTAACACTATTTAAATGTTAATTGCTACAGTAGAATAGTTACTAAAAATAGCTGTTCTACTGTTTTTTGTTTCCTTAGTTTTGAAACATAAATGAGAGCATAAATGAAACATAAATGTCTGGTTATAAAGAATAACCAGACATACAGCACTTTAGTACAGCTCTTCATTCAGATGCAAAAGTTTAAATAAGTGGGAAAGCTAAAATTTTAGATATACTATTTTTCTTTTTGTTTATTTATCAAAAAATATTAATTTAGGAAACTCAAGATATAGTACAGCAGGTAGAACACTTGCCTTGCATGTGGCACACCCAGACTCAATCTCTAGCACTTCAAATCGTTCCCTGGTCCCCCCTGGAGTGAACCCTGAGCACTCAGCTAAGATTAAGCCCTGAGAACAACCAAGTATACCCCTCCAAACAATGATCACCCTGAAAAAAAAAATCTAGCAGGTTTAATTTTTGTGACTATAAGCCTACACCTTAGAAATTGCTTCATTGTGAAGAAATAAGATAATTAGAAATCTAGGTGCATTTCAACAGTCACTGCCGATTTTCCATAAATACCATTAACTCACTGTTAGCATTTCATTCTCATGTTCTGTTTGTTTTTTAAAGTGCCAAATTAGAGATAGTTTATACCTAAATTGTAGATATATTGAAATCTTGCCTTAATGTTTACTGTCAATAAGAACATTTAGATTCTAGTTTTGTTTTGATACTGCAAAGCTATCAATGACAAAAACACATACTGCTGTTTCATGCTGGTCCTCATGTATAGTTCAACTTTAGAGAATTCATTTTTATGCTCTTTGCTTAATTGGTAGTCTCAAGTATGATACAAGCCGTGCCAGCTTCAACCACTTGATCATTGCAACATATATATGGGTAAGGTCGTGGCATGACCTGGCCCTAAACTGGGTTGTTATGTTAACCTGTCTTGTGGCAGCTTTTTGGCTGCGCTGCAGGAAAGTATCCATCCTCTTAACAAAATTGTTCTCTTTTTTTTTTTTTTTTTGGTCAGTTAAGTTCAAGTTGTCTACCACAGGATAAAAGAAAGATCCACAACAGCAGAATTACTTGTTTTATTCATTGCTGTATGTCCAGCTCCTAGTACTTATTGGAACTCTAAATGCCTGCTAAATATTTCTGCTTTCTAGGAACAACATTTTATATATTAGCATTTAGTACTAAACTTAGATTTTCTGCTTGGATTCTTTGAATACACTTGGATTAATACTGTTTACAAATAGTGTTAATTTAAATGTTGTAATCCCGCCACATTTCATTCTTTATCTGCTGATAGTTTCATATAGGTCTTAGGGCTAGGATATTTATACATTGATTTCACCTTTCTTCCTGTTTCTCCCCAGATCCTTAAATTCATCAGTCTATCAGAAATGAATGCTTTGAATGAAAGTATTTGGGGTATGATCGGGTGATAGATTTGAGCAGTATGAGATCAGCTGAAAATGCGCCTCACTGAACAGAAAGATGGTACAGGAATTAAGGTGTTTGCCTTGCACATCTCTGGACTAGGCACCTCATATGGCTTACTCCTATGCCAGTAGGAGTAAGCCTGAGCACTGCCAGGTGTGTTCCAAAACAAACAGACCAAAATAAAGTACTTCATTTGGTTAGGGTTCAGTTATCTGATAACTTGAAATTTCTAAAATAATGCCAAGAACCAGGAAGTTTGCTTTAGCCTGCTGAATGTGTTAACTTCTTGAGCATCTCAGAAGCTTCATGTACCTGAATTTAAAAACCTAAATGCATTTACCTGCCATTAGATGAGTATTATGAAAGCATTATAAAAATCCAGAGATTAAATTTCCTATATAACTTACCGCCCAGAGTTTTAAAAAAGTCACAAACACATTCAAAGCTATTCTGATTTACACTCCCTCCGCTGATATACTGAAGTATTTTCCATTTCAGAAAGTTTTAAAAATCATTTTTTTTTCTCTTCTTTTTTTTTTTTTTTTTTTTTTTTTTTTACAATTAAAAAGTTCATGTTTGGGTTTGGTCATACAGTGTTTCAGTTCCGTACACACAGTTACATAGTTATTCATGATTGAGTTTAAGTCATACATGTTCTAATACCCATCCCTTCACCAGTGTATATTTACTGCCACCAGTCTCCCCCATTTCCTTCCTGCCCCTCCCACCACTCTAGCTTGCTCTATGGCAGACACTTTTCCTCTCTTTCCTTTTTAGGCACTGTGGTTTGCCACAGTGTTGCTGAAAGGTCATGATGTCTGTCTATCCTTTACCTCCTTGACGCACTCAGTTCGTGTCCAATTATTGTCATCATAGTGGTCCCTTCTCTGTCCTAACTGCACTCGCCTCACACACCCCCACATGTGTGTGAACAGCCCTTCATGCCATGGAAAGCCCTCTTGACCTTCGTTATATTATTCTTATACTATGTGGGGTTTTTTTTTTTTTTTTGTATCCTGCACATGAGTGTACTCATTGTGTCTGTTTTGCTCCCTCTTACTCAATTGACCGCACAGCAGTCTCCATGATAAGCCTATCACTGCATTATTTGTCTCCTTGTCCTTGTCTCCTCTGGAACTTGGTAATGCTTTTGCCATTTTTACATTTCAGTACCTCAATTTTTAGTGCGGCTGAGTATGAAATCAAAAATAAGGGCCAAAGCAATAGTATAGTGGGTAGGGCATTTGCCTTCCCTGTGGCCCACCCAGGATTGATCCCCAGCATCTCATGGTCCCCTGAGCTCTGCCAGGAGTAATTTCTGCATGTAAAGCAGAAAGTAACCCCTGAGTGTGAACCAAAATGCCAAAAAAAACTTTTTTAATCAAAAATAATTTTTATGTTTAAGAATCTCTTCTGTCTTTAAGTTACTTATTTCAATATTTGCCTGATTGTCAACCCTTCCTAACAGAAGGCTCCCCACAGAACTTTATATACATATTCTCTTACATAGTCTTCATATGTCCTGGGCAGCCATTTTGGCTGTTTACTGTTGAAATTTCTAGGTCATGTGTTTTCCTTTCACCTTGACTCCCGTGTAAGAATTGATAGATCTTAATCTAGATGGTAATCATTTGGTACAGTGTAAGTGATGGACTTAGTTCAGAGTCCTCACAGCTGTTTGTGCTTCTGAAATTGTTTTTTCATTTTTCTTTTGTTAATTGAAAGAGTATTTTCAGAAGAGATGATAAATGTTTTAGGAGAAAGGCCAAAGTAGAAAATTCACACTAATCACATTTGTATTCCCAACAATCAAAAAAAACTACATGTTGAAAAATATACTCAGCAAGTTTATTTGAAGCTGAGCATTGAGAATTTGGGAACAGACTAAATGTGTAGCAATCAAGTACCACTTCAGTATAGTGCATATGTGTAGACACTGGGGATTCTTATGTCAGTGTCAAAGATGTAGTGTCGATTTTTATCTTTACTCATTTGCAAGGTATTCTGATATAAGATGTAAAATCTGTGACTTGCTGAAGAACAAGTTGTAAAACTTATATTTTCATTTATGTGATGTTGTACACTTATTTTTTGTTTGGGTTTTCATAGAACATGGACATAAGTTTAACAGTAGTTATCTCTGAGTGCCTTTGGAGATGACTTTCCTATTTGATAACTGCACTAGGAACCAGGACTGTCCATTCCATGTCATGCTTTTTATACTACATTGATTACTAACGTAAAAGAAATTTTAATATTTGTAACTAACAATTATGCTCTTAAAGTTGTTTTTGTATTACTAAGTCTGGGAAACATGAAGACTACACTAGATTTCATTATTTCATACTTGAGTATCATAGTATTTTAAATGCATTCCTATCTTTTACTAGCTTTTCTCTGTTGGCATACATATTTCCAATATAGGAGCTGTATTTGGGGGGGTAGAGGCAGTTAGCAAGGTGTTGAGCCATACTTGGTGGTGTTCATATGCTGTTCCTGGCTCTCTGCTCAGGAGTGACCCATAGCTGTGCTCTAGGGAGTGTATGTGATGCCAGGTATTGGAACCAGGCTTGTGGCCACACTACCACAGCAACTCTTCTACTATCTCTACAACCCTAGGGGCTATATTTGTTAAGGTTCATTTGTTTATCAACGTGTTCTAGAAATAGGCATCCTTTTAAAAAATAATTCATAAATGTACATATATTCCCCATAATGTATGTAATGAAACATTTTCTGCTCTATCCCAGGTGTGGAGTTTGGTGCTCGAATGATAACTATTGATGGAAAACAGATAAAACTCCAGATATGGGATACGGTAAGTATAGCAAAAAATACATTGCACTACCTCAATAAAGTTGTTTCGTAGAAGTACATTGTTTTGCTTTTATGTTACTTTATACTTTAGAATTCAAATGTTGTACACACTGACAAACCTGTGAGATAAAATGTGAAAATATTAAGGTTTTTTTTGTTGTTGTTATTTTTGTTTGTTGTTGGTGGTGGTTTTGGTGTTTTATTGTTTTGTTCTCTTGGTTCTTGGGTCACATCTCACAATGCTCAGAGATTACTCCTGGTTCTGCGCTCAGAATTACTCCCAGTGGTGCCCAGGGATTGAACCTGGGTCAGCCATGTGTAAGGCAAAGCCCTGGAATACTAGTTGTTTATGTCATGTTTCTATGGGTAGGCCCCAAGGTTTGGGTGTTGTGAGCATATCTCAGTGAGTACTCAGGCTGTGTGATCTAAATAGAAATGCTTTCTTGCTTCTTTTTTCCCCTTTGGTTTTCAGGCCACATGTGGCTGTGCTCAGGGTTTATTTACTCCTAGCTTTTCGTTCTCAGGGATGTCTTCTAGCTTCTGTGGTCAGGGTCACTCCTGATAGTGCTTGGGGCATCATTTGCAGTGCTAGGGATCAGTCCGACTGGTCACATGGCTTACCACCTGTCTCTCTCTAGCCCCACCTTAACATTTTTAAGAAAATATTCAGGGGCTTACCATACAGTCGGTAAGATCTTGCCTTGCACACACTGACCTGGGTTCTAAACCTGATCCCATATCATCCCTCAAGTACCACCAGGTGTAATTTCCGAGTGCAGATCTAAAAGCACAGTTGGGTGTTGTTGGATGACAGGTTTAGCTAGTCTGGGAGTGTTGGGGAAGCCGGTGGGGTCCCTGACAGTACCGAGAAGCAAGTTCCCTTCTACCTCCAAAGCCGGCGGGAATGGATGAAAACTCAGGAATCCGGCACAGTTTTAAAATGTTTTACTTATCACAGGTTCAGGCATACAAATTAGCAATAGGAAAAACCCTGTGCTTAGGATTCCCGGCTAGAACCCCAGCCAAGTGTAGGCCAAGATGGAGGCCACCGTGTGTTAATGCCCTTTAAAGAGGAGGCAACTACTCCAGCAGAAAGGGGAAGAGCAACCCAAGGAGAGCCCTAAAAGAGAGAGCAAGAGAGGAAGTAAGCTAGTTTTATCCCCCTGCAACCCAGACCTCCCACTATTGTGGGAAACAGGGAGGGTCAAATGCCCTCAGGTAATTTCTCCCAGCACCTCACCTAGGCCCTTTTATATGCTAATGTCTTGAGCCAAGAGCTGCCTGGAATTGCCTTTATAGGGTAGAGAAGGGGGTTTCTGAGATGGCATGCCTCTGTACCAAAGACTATATTAATGCTAGTTAAATATTTCTCCAAGCCTTCACTGAGAGTATTCTCTACTTCACAGTAGTTTTGTATTTTAGATGCCTTTGAGTTATCAGGGAGCCATGCTTGCTTGCTTGGAGGCAAACAGTATTTCTCTCTGGTCTAATTACTTAGAGATCCAACGTGGCCAGACAAATATGCTGGTAAGATCTAGCTAGTCCCACGATGATTGTGGTAGCATGAGAGAATATTTATACCAGCTGGTACAGAATACTGGTACCATATCCATATGATAACCAAACTCATTGAAGTCTATAGAGAATTCAAGATGCCGCTGTGTCTCAGTTTCGATTCTGTGGAGACTGAAGCAGTCATAGAAGCCCTAGTCAAACAGGGCGTTCAAACCAATACTTAAAGATCCTTCGTGAACTATATCACGGTTTCACCACTTGGATCTCACCATTCTACAGGGAAGTGATCATCAACGTCAAAAGAAGGGTTCGGCAGGGTGATACACTTCACCAAAGCTCTTCAGCCCTACCCTCGAAATCATCATGCGACAATTAGAATGGGAAGGAATGGGAGTGAAGATAGATGACCGACAACTACACCACCTACGCCGCTGATGACATTGTTCTAATAACACCAAACATCAGCCAAGTGGCACAAATGCTGGCAGACTTTGACCGAGAATGTAGAAGGATGGGTCTACAGCTGAATCTCAACAAAACTATGTTCATGAGAAATGAACTAGTTCCAGAGGCCCCATTCACTCTCAATGGAACAAACATCTCCGAATGCAACAGTTATGTGTACCTAGGTCAAGAAGTCAACATGAGGAACGACCTGAAACCTGAGTTGCGCAGGGAGGAAAAGAGCGGCATGGTCTGCCTTAAGAAACATCAAAACAATAGACAAAGAACAAAGAACCTCCGGCTCGGGCACACCTCTTTGACTCCACCGTTTTCCCTGCATTGACATACACCTCAGAGACCTGGACCTTAGGAAAGCAGGATGAGAATACCATTTGGGTCTCCCAAAAAGGAATCAAAAGAGCTTGGAATATCACACCTCACTCAAGTTAGGCAGGGAATCCGGAGTTCCGACCTCCTTCGCTATTCTAAAATCAAGAACACTGTCTCATCTGCCAGAACATTGAAAATCAGATGGGCAGGTCATATAATGTGATCTGGAGACGACCGTTGGACTAGAACCATTACTGATTGGATCCCACGGGACGCCAAAAGATCGCGTGGCCGCCCTACCTGCAAGATGGTCAGACTTCCTTATCAGGACCCTAATCAAACAGTTCGAAGCTCTCAATATCCCCAAAACAGACAGATGCCATTGGGAACACTGGCACGTGATAGGGTCAAATGGAAACATTACTGGCGCCCGCTCAAGCAAATCGATGAATAACGGGATATCAAGTGATAAAGTGATCAAGTACAGAATACATGGTCAGATAAACTGCCACATTTTTAAACTACCCCCTCTCTACGGAAGTGACAATGCAGGAGGCAATCCAGGGTAAATGCAGAGGCTCTTAGGTGTCCTGCAACATGGGAGCTTTGCTGTTTTACCTACTCAGAGCTTAATCTACTTAAGCCAAGGTTCATTCTAATGAGATCTCTCTTCTATGTAAACACTGCTAGAGGGTGTGGCAATTACAGAAGTCACCTTGACTCTGAATAACTTCTGACTTATTATACATTTACTAAGACTTCTATGCTTTCTAGATTGGGCACAGCTCCTCTTTATACCCACTGCACCCAGCGTGGGACAGTTAGAATTTACCAGAAGATTACCACCCTGGTTATGTTGAGACTATAGGAAGATTACAGGAAGGATCATACTAGTTTGCTCTCAAACAGGCGGAGTGTGACCCTTTCAGTATACGGAGAGGCAAGATACTCAGAATCACCCTGGTGAAGATAATAAATAAGAAGGACCTAGTGGGTACCATCTAGATGACATGAAGCTCATTAAATGAAGATGTATTACTTTATGCCAGCTCTCTCCCTCCCTCCCTTTCTCTCCCTCCCTCCCTCTCTCTCTCTCTCTCTCTCTCTCTCTCTCTCTCTCTCTCTCTCTCTCTTTCTCTCTCCAGTGTTTTACATAAGAGATAATCTCCGTAGAACGGATTAGTCCTTGGCATAACCTTTATTTATACCTGTAATAGGGTGTGGCACTGCCCTTCTACAATCTGTTTAGGATTCTTTGTTGACAGGACCCTGCCTGTCACAGATAGGATTATTTTGGTGTACATAAGGGGACTGACAGGGGACCCCTGGGCCTTTATCCCTTCTTTTGTATAGGACTCCTCGGGTGAGATCCTCTCTCTTTTGTGGGAAACTTAGGCTCTTTTGTATGGTCTAAGTTCTGACCAGAGATAGAGTTCTTTCATTATATTGTATTGCTGTGGAAGAGCTTTTGTACTATTAAAAGCCTTTTTGAACTGCGCCAGTGAGTTTTCATTTGTTCCCCTCCTTTTTTTTTTTTTTTTTTTGCTTTTTGGGTCACACCCAGCAATGCTTAGGAGTTTATCCTGGCTCTGCACGCAGGAATTACTCCCGGCAGTGCTCAGGGGACCATATGGGATGCCGGGGATCCGGCGTGGGCCGGCGAGTGCAGGGCAAATGCCCTACCCGCAGGACTATTGCTCCGGCTCTCCCCCCATTGGTCTTGGAGGTAGAAGAGAACTTCTGTCCTGACACTGTCAGGGACCCCAGCAGCATCCCCAACAGGGTGTGGCCCCAAAACAAAACAAAAAACAAAACAAAAAAAAGAAATATATTCATTTTTTAATGAATAATATCTTCATTGAGAAATAATTAATAATGAATAATATCTTCATTGAGATATAATTAATACACTTTGCTATTCACCTGTTTGGCACGGCAGAGCCTGGCAAGCTACCGTGTCGTATTTGATATGCCAGATACCAGTAACAGTTATAGACCTCATTCCCATGACCTGTTGGAATGGTTTGAGGCTCTTTATGTTCCTGGAGCAAGCAGGTGCCCTTAGGCTCTACTTGCATGAGACAGGTCATATGGAGATGTTACTGGTGCCCGCTCGAGCAAATCGATGATGAACGGGAAGTCAGTGATACAGTGATATTTAAAATGAACATTTATATTACGAATGTCACTGTAGTCACTTAATCTGGCAGTTTTATTGAATTCATTTTTTATTTAGTCTCAACCACTGAAGCCACCTTTCTCCCAGTCATCACTATCATTCTATCACTGTAGCACTGTCTTTCCGTTGTTCATCAATCGGCTTGAGCGGGCACCAGTAACATCTACATACGTCCTGTTGCAAGCAAGTGTAGCAATAAAGGGCATCTGCTTGCTCCAGGGACAGGAAGAGCCTCAACCCATTCTTCAGGTCATGGAATTAAGGTCCATAATTGTTACTAGTTTTTGGCGTAACAAATAAAACATGGGTAGTTTGCCAGACTCTGCCATGTAGGTGGTGTACTCTCAGTAGAAGGCTCTCATCTCAAGCATTTACTGATGAAAGTTATAGGGGAAAGATCGGTTTCTCTTGGATGGAGCTCTGAGGAACTATGGAGTCCGAATGTTGAGAATGACTGACCACATGATGTGTGGGTTGCTCTGGCTTCTTGCTAGGTTTACTGGGATGACGGGTGTCAGAACCTGTCTAGAACTGTATACAGTGTATAAATGTGAAAGATCCTGGGAAGGACCTTATGCTAAAATCAGTATTATCTAAGAATATTGCGAGGCCATGCCGCGCACCAAGGGAGCTGTCAGTCTGGCGTGGGTGGGTCTCTCTTCTGGGAAGCTGGCACAGAGGTGGAGGAAAGGGCGGAGCCCAAATCTCCACTCCGAGTCTGGCCAGCGTGGCCCCTCCCCGCATGTGTGAGCAAACACTTGGAGCAATGTTGGACTCGGCCATGGGCTGGCCTAGCCCCTTACCGGGAGCTCAGCTCCATGGATTGCTTCCATGTGGGGCTGGCCGAGCAGTGCAGCTGTGGGTCTGGAGTGGATGGAATGGATCCAGACCCATTCTATCACTACCCTTTATTCATTAAGTGGTTATTACAAGTTAGGCTGTACGGTTTTCTTGTGCTCAGAATTGAACATGCAGTTCTCAATGTATGCTTTGTCACACCTGTGGCATGCTTATATAAATTGTTTTTATTTTGGTTTTGAGGTTTTGGGTTTCTTCCCAACTCCTCATCCTCCTTTCTGGGTTGGCCCTGAGCACCTGTTGGTCATGGTGCTCAGGGAATAGGGTGGTGTTGGGGACCAAACCCAGGGTTCCAGGGCTAGAGAGTTAGTACAGTGGGTACCGCGAGGCACTTGCCTTACACATGCTTATTCTAAGTTTGATCTCCGACACCCCTTGTACTCTGCTGATCCCCCACCAGGAGTGATCTGTAAGTTCTCAGCACGGCCATGGTGGGGTGGGGGTAGCTCTGGGTTTCTGCTGGCAATGCATTTGCTCCAGCATTTCAAGCTATCTCCAGCGCAAGCTTTTATTTATATTTTGTGGTGCCAAGGATCAAACGGTAGTGTCTCACATATGCACTCACTCCTGATTTCCTCCTACTCCCTAGCCTGTCTCCTTAACAGACACATTTTTAAGTTTAAAATATCGCTTGGGTCCCGGCCACAGTAGTGTTGACTCTAGTGACTTACATTTATAGATACTTCCCGCTATTCCACAGATGAGTTTAAGGCCCCCTAATCCTGGCCCCAGTGTTACTTCCATAGTGCTTCTTCCTCTCCCTCAATTCCTCTCCTTCCGTGGCATTTTTGTTTCTGTAATCTAGGACCAAGGATTTATCCACTTTTGATATCTTCTGTTCCCTTGTCATGTTAGTTTTATATGAACATATGGTTTCCCATACTAACATTTTGCAGTGTGTCATTAGATTTCAGTAATAAGTTACATTTTCAGTTGTAAGGGTCATTGTCTATTGCTGACCCAGGACATTAGCAAAACCATCTTAAGAAGGGAAATTTCTACATGCCAGTGTTGCTGCATCAACCGGAAAGAATTTTTTCTTTGATTACTACATCTTTCATTTCACAGTACCAGTGACATATCCAGTTGCACCTCTTCCCCTCGTCTCCCAAAGAAAGGTAAAATAAGGTGTCATAAGGAGTCTTTCTTTGTGTTTTATTTTGTGTTTTGTTTTGTTTTTGAGTCACACCCAGACTTACTTCTGGCTCTGTGCACAGCGATCACTCCTGGTGGGTTCTGTGCTCAGGGGTCACTCCTGGCAGGCTTCTGGGGACTGACCGTACAGGGTGCTGTGGATTAAACCCAGACTTGCTGCTCAGAAGGCAAGAGTTGTACCCATTGTACTATTACTCTCGCCCCAAATAAGGAGTCTCTCTTTAAAAATGTCCATAACTGCTCTTTCCTGTTTGAAATAGTAAAGAAAGCTGCTGCAGATATTCCTTGAGGCCTTGATGGTAGCAATATTACTGCCCCTTTCCTTATACCTGTGTAACTTTTGTTTTTAAGTCAGAAGTCAAAAGTGTAATTTTCATTTCTGCTAGGGTAAATTGAGGAAATGTTACCCAGGTTGTAAAGACCTGGTTGTACCCAGGTCTTTGAAAGACGGAACAAACGTCTCAGTCCTTTCCTATTGAATATGGAAATGCTAATATATAATTTTCTTTGATTACTAAATCTTTCATTTCAATACTTTCATTACAACACTATTGTAAATGAATAGCATAAGCACCTATTAATGGTGCTTATGGTTGCTGTCTACCAGGTTAACAGTTTCATTTATATTAAGTGTTTATGTCGATTCAGGTGGTTCTTTTTCCACATCTGTGGAGATTTTTATTATAATCTTACAAATACAGCTACCCAAACAGCATTATTTATAATATTTTTCTAACATAAATCTTTTTTTTTTTTTTTTTAGCTTTTTTGGGTCACACTCTGCAGTGCTCAGGAGTTACTCCTGTCTCTACTCTCAGGAATTACTCCTGGTAGTGCTTGGGGTCCATAAGAGAGCCTGGGGATCGAACGCAGATCAGCCACATGAGGGGCAAATGCCCTACCTGCTGTACTATTACTCCAGCCCCCAATATTCCCTTTTAAGTACTAAAATACATTTTCATTTTTTTTTTTTTTTTGGGTCACACCCAGCAATGCTCAGGGGTTTCTCCTGGTTCTGCACTCAGGAATTACTCCTCGCGGTGCTCAGTGGACCATATGGGATGCCAGGGATCGAACCTGGGGATCAAACCCAGGCCAGCAAGGGCCGAGTGCAAGGCAAACGCCGTACCCACTGGGCTATCGCTCCAGCCCCCACACTTTTATATTTTTATAGGCTTGTTTAGATTTTCCTTAAAATATTCTTAATTCTCTTCTCATAATAGTATATTCAGAATATATTAGCATAAAATTAAATAGTATATTTAAATCACTATCCTATCACTATCCTCCCGTTGATCATCTATTTGCTAGAGTGAGCACCAGTAATATCTCCATATGTCCTGTCTCATGCTAGTAGAGCCCAAGGGCATCTATTCGCTCCAGGAACATAAAGAGCCTCAAACCATTATATTAGGCCATGGGAATGAATTAATATAACTGTTACTAGTATTTGGCATATCAAATAAAACAGGGCAGCTTGCCAGTCTTTCCATGCAGGTGGCATACCCTTGTAGTCACCTCTAAATATAGCATTTAGAGATGACCGTGCGGCCGCAAGCTGCTGCGGCGTGACAGGCTGTGATAGGCTGTCGCTGGGTGGAGTTGTGAGGAGAGGGAAGTCCGGATGTGGAAAATGGCAGCCCGATGGAGTGGGGGTTGGGGTCATCTGGCTTGTTGTGTGGCTCTGCTGGGGTGGCGGGTCAGGGCTAGAACCCGCCATCCCTCCCGGGTGCCTCATGAGCGGCTGGGCACAGGGAGAACAAGTAGCAGCTCTGCCCCATGTCTGTAAGTCTCTGGTTCAGTATACCTGGGCCGGATTAAAAAAAAAAAAAAACTGCTGCAGGGTGGAACTCGATGAGACGGGCTATGATAGGCTGTTGCTGGGTGGAGTTCTGATGTGAAAAATGGCGGCCCGATGGAGTGGGGGTGGGGTCATCTGGCTTGTTGTGCAGCTCTGCTGGGGTGGCAGGCCAGGGCTAGAACCCACCATCCCTCCCCGGGCGCCTCGTGAGCAAGTAGCAGCTCTGCCCCATGTCTATAAGTCTCTGGTTCAGCATACCTGGGCCGGATTGAAAAAAAAAAAAAACTTTGTACTCTGTGAATCTCATGGTAATTCAATTAACAAAAAAAGGGGAAAACTTGACAAAACAATAAATAAAATTCAATAAAATGCTTTTTTAGAAAGCGCTTTATTGTAAATCTATCCAAACTGACCTATATTGTTTTAAATGAAAAAGAATGTCAACTTAAATATACATGCTATTTTTTGATACTCCACACTATAATAAAGTGTTGGTTTATTTTAGAACCAGAGACTTACAGACATGGATGGGGCAGAGCTGCTACTTGCTCTCCCTGTGCCCAGCCACTCATATTTAAATAGTATGTATAAAATTAAGTCTATTTAAATAGATATTAAGTGTATTAGTATTAGCATAAATTTATTTATAGTATTAGTTTTTTAATTCTATACCTGTAAAATAAAAAATTACGATGTTTGAAATAAAATTTTATCAATTTAGTATTTTGTATGATTTCAGGAGTTTAGCTGTATCTATATGTATGTGCATCCTAACCACCTCCCCCAAGAACGGCTTTTAATAGCTTAAGTAATAGAAACTGGACATTTTGTCTATGCAGTTGAGCTTCCATGTGGGGCCTGGGGTGAGTAGAAGAGGGGCCCTTGGCACCCTGATGGAGAAAGGTGGGCTTTCTGTGATAACTGTGGTATGGGGTGGTGTGTGCGTGAAAGTATAATGAACACTATTGTAAATCCCCATACTTGAAAAATTGGTAAAAGGTGTTTTAAAGCCATTCTCAGCTGGGGGAGAATGCTCAGTGAACTATAGTGCTTGTTCTTCATGCAGAATGACCACAATAAAAAGGACTTTTGAGTTTTTGAAGGGATTATGGATTATGGGAGGCAGACTTCCTAGTTTTGTGAGAGGTAGGGGCTTGAACTGGTACCCAAAGGAAAAAGAAATTTGAGTGGTTGGAAGGAGGAAAAAATTGTTTTTCAGAGGAGTAACAATATGCACATCAAGTTGTATGTATGAAGAATGCCCTGAATGGTTAGGACGCTGTTTTGTTGCTGTTTAGTTAATCTCATTTGTAATTGAATGTGTTTTTCTAATTCTTTTTTTTTATGTTGATCATTACTGCCCATATAGGGAGTGATACTGATAAAGTCTTTGCTTTTTTTTTTTTTTTTTTTTAAACGGGTTGTTCTGTGGGAGTTTGGCCAATTCTGTTCTTGTTCTGTTCTTGTTTTTGTTCTGGCCGATTAACTTTTTTTAATTTTTTATTTTTACAATTACAAAGATATACAATTAAAAAGTTCATATTTGGGTTTTGGTCATACAGTGTTCCAGCACCCATCCTGCCACCAGTGCCCATCTCCCATCACCAACGTCCCGGTTCCCTCCCCCTCCCCCAGCCCTCCTCCATGGCAGGTTCCTTATTTTTTTCCCTTTCTTTCTTTCTCTTTTCCTTCCCCCAGACTATGGATTACAGAACATACATTAAAAGGTTGTCATGTGTATCTTTTTGTCTGGCCGATTAACTTTCTGGGTTTCCAGAACACAGTGGTTAGCTGTACTGTCAACACAGGACTCAACACCACTGCACCTATGGACAATACCTATTTCACATTTATCTCAGCCTCTATTTGAGCTTGTCCTTCCTAATCCTAAATAGTATTAAGAATTTCTTCCTTGGGCACTGGTGGAGGGATGGGTGCTGGAACACTGTATGACCAAAACCCAAATATGAACTTTTTAATTGTATATCTCTTTATTTGTATATCTCACTTGATCACTTGAATCCCGTTATTCATCGATTTACTCGAGCGGGCGCCAGTAACATTTCCATTGAACCCTATCACGTGCCAATGTAGCCCAATGGCATCTGGTTGATTCAGGAATATGAAGAGCCTCAAACCGTTCCTTCAGGGTCTTAACAAGGAAGTCTGACCATCTTGTAGGTGGGCGGCCACGTGATCTTTTGACATCCCGTGGGATCAAGTCGGTAACGGCTCTAGTCCAGCAGTTGTCTCCAAATTGCATTACATGTCCAGCCCATCTGATTTTCGATGCCTTGGCAAAGCGAGACAGCGTCCCTGATTCTGGAATAGCGACGGAGGTCAGAACTCCGGATTCCTTCTCTCACTTGAGTGAGGCGTGATATTCCAAGCATAGCTCTTTCGATGCCTCTCTGGGAGACCCGAATAGCATTCTCATCCTGCTTTCGTAGGGCCCAGGTCTCTGAGGCGTATGTTAATGCAGGGAGAACGGTGGAGTCAAAGAGATGTGCCTGGAGCCGGAGGTTCTTTGTCCTTTTTAGCTATTTCTTCGATGCCTTTGAAGGCATTCCATGCCGCTCTCTTCCTCCTGTGCAGCTCAGGTTTTAGGTCGTTCATCATGTTGACTTCTCGACCTAGGTACACATAACTGCTGCATTCAGAGATTTTTGTTCCATTGAGAGTGAATGGGGCCTCTGGAACTAGTTCATTTCTCATGAACATAGTTTTCTTAAGATTCAGCTGTAGACCTACCTTTCCACATTCTCGGTCAAAGTCAGCCAGCATTTGTGCTGCTTGGCTAATGTTTGGTGTTATTAGAACGATGTCATCAGCGAAGCGGAGGTGGTGTAGTTGCCGACCATCTATCTTCACTCCCATTCCTTCCCATTCTAATTGTCTCATGATGTTCTCGAGGGTGGCACTGAAGAGTTTTGGTGAGATGGTATCACCCTGTGGAACCCCTCTTTTGACATCAATGATCACTTCTTTGTAGAATGGTGAGATCCTGGTGGTGAATCCGTAATACAGCTCACGAAGGATCTTATGTATTGGGTTTGAACACCCTGTTTGACTAGGGCCCCCGATGACTGCTTCAGTCTCCACAGAATCAAAGGCTTTCTGTAAATCAATGAACGTGAGACAGAGTGGCATCTTGTGGTGGTATAATAAAAATACTTAAAAAAAAAAAAGAATTTCTTCCTTGCTGAAGGGAGCCAGAGCCTAGTTCAGCAGATGGGGTGCTTGCCTGGCATGCTGCTGACCCATGTTCTATCTCAGCACTCCATACATACTTCAAGCCCCACAAGGAGTGATTTCTGATCATGGTCCTGAGCACCTTCAGGAGTGGCCCAAAAAACAAACCAAAAGAAAAAAAAATTCCTTGTCAAAACTGGAGTGATAGTATAGGGATAGGGTATTTAGGCACTTGCCTTGCACACGACTGAGCCAGTTCAATCCTCATAGTACTGCATGTAATCCCCTGAGCACTGCCAGGTGTGGTCTGTGAGAATCACAGGATTTGACCCCAAAAAAACCAAAAGGAAGGGGAATTCCTTGCTATTGGGAATTATACATTCTGTTCAGTTTCAAGCTTCTAAAATAAACCAACACTTTATTATACTGTGGAGGATCAAAAAATAGCATGTATATTTAAGTTGACATTCTTTTTCATTTAAAACAATATAGGTCAGATAGTGTTTCTGCTATGCGTTTTCCGGTCTCTCGGTATATTCCCAGGAGTGCTATTGCTGGATCAAATGGGAGCTCAATATCTAGTTTTTTGGAGGAATGCCCATATTGTTTTCCAAAAGGGCTGGACCAGTCGGCACTCCCACCAACAGTGGATGAGAGTCCCCTTTTTCCTCACATCCACGCCAGCACTGGTTGTTCTTGCTGTTTTGGATGTGTGCCAGTCTCTGTGGGGTGAGATGGTACCTCATTGTTGTTTTGATTTGCATCTCCCTGATGATTAAAGATGAAGAGCACTTTTTCATATGCCTTTTGGCCATTCGAATTTCTTCTTTTTGGAAGCTTCTGTTCATTTCTTCTCCCCATTTTTTGATGGGGTTGGCTGCTTTTCTTGTGAAGGGATACCAGTGCCTGATATATCCTGGATATTAACCCCT
Source organism: Cryptotis parvus (assembly GCA_021461705.1). Taxonomy (NCBI): domain Eukaryota; kingdom Metazoa; phylum Chordata; class Mammalia; order Eulipotyphla; family Soricidae; genus Cryptotis; species Cryptotis parvus. The sequence continues at coordinate 115,508 of JAJIBD010004191.1, forward strand.
TGATTCATCTCTGCGCTATTCACTATAGCTAGAATCTGGAAACAACCTAAATGCCCGAGAACAGAGGACTGGCTAAAGAAACTGTGGTTCATCTACACTATGGAATACTATGCGGCTGTCAGAAAAGATGAAATTATGAAATTTACCTGCAAATGGATAGACATGGAGACTATCATGCTGAGTGAAATTAGTCAGAAGGAAAGGACAGATATAGAATGACTGCATTCATTAATACGACATAAATAGATACCAGTGTTTTACTAAATGTGGGAAATGGTAATGGCAGATTAAAACTCACCATTGAATATACACAAAGAGACTTGAGTGATAAACTCTAAATATCTGCAGGGCTAGCCACAATGTGTAAAATAAGAGGGAGAGAGATGCAGAGACAGAGAGAGAGAGAGAGAGAGAAAGAGTGGAAACAGGGCTGTCTGCTATTAAGGCAGCATGGGGCGGGTGGGAGGGGGTGGGGTACATTGGTGGTGGAAATGGGGCACTGGTGGAGGGATGGGTGCTGGTATACTGTATTACCAAGAACCAATTATGAATACCTTTGTAATTGTATGTCTCACGGTGGTATAATAAAAAAATTTAAAAAAAAAAAATATATAGGTCAGTTTGGATAGATTTATAATAAAGTGCTTTCAAAAAAGCATTTTATTGATTTAATTTAGTTAAGGTAAAAATTAAGTATTGGACTAACCTTTTTTTTAAAATAGCAAATGAATTTTATTTATTGTTTTGTCAAGTTTTCCCCTTTTTTTTGTTAATTGAATCACCATGAGATTCACAGTACAAAGTTGTTCATGATTGAGTTTCAGTCATATAATGTGCCAACACCTGCCCCTTCACCAGTATCGATTTCCCACCACTAATGTTGCCAGTTTCCTTTTCACCAACCCCACCCCCCCCTTGCCTCTATGACAGGCACTTTCCCCCTCTCCATCTCTTTTTCTGGCCATTATGGTTTGCAGTACAGGTTCTGAAAGGTTCTAATGTATGCCCCTACATTACTACTTTCAGCACTCAGTTCTTGTCCAGAGTGCTGATCTCCAGCTCTCTTGTCTTAGAGGCCCTTTCTCTGTCCTAATTTGCCCTCCCTCCCCACCTCCACTTATGGCAGGCTTCCAGCTGTGGACCAGTTTTCCCAGCCCTTGCTTCTACTGGCTTTGAGTACTAGTCTCATACTATGTGGTTGTTTTGTTTTGTTTTGTTTTTATATTTGGGCTAGCTTTTTTAGTTTAACATGATGTTTATAGTTGTGGAAGCTATAACAAAACACCTGTTAGACTAGATTTATTTCAAGGTTACCAGTGCCATTAACAAAGAGAGTAGACCTTATCATGGAATTTTTTTTTATTCAAATCAGGTCACAAGAATTTGGAAACTTTTCTGAATACTGATAGATGCTTGGTATAAAGTTTAATACATTTTAAAATGGGTAACTAGTGTTTCCTTAGAATTTGTCATGGGTGAAATTCTGGTTCAGTAGATTCAGTGTAAAAGAATTAATATCTATCTATGTTATTTTCATATTGCAACACTTTTGTACTTTACAAAACAATTCGGGTGAGGTGATACCTGATGGATTTGCTCTTTCCTCCTTTCTCTGCGTTTTCTTACTCCCCTTGCCTAGGCTATAGACACTTTTAGGACCTATAGTGGTCTTTCAGCATTATTTTTTCTTGACAGTTTCGTCAAACTTGTAGGACTTTGCTAGGAGAAAATTTCAAAACTAGCAACTCTAAATATGATTAATTTGAGCAGATAAAATATTTCTTTTATATTTTTGCCATAGAATCCTTCTTTGACATATATAATACCCAATGAAATGAATCTTTTTTGTTGATGGATTTGGGCGGGGGCTTGGGTAAGTGTTACCCCAAACTGTGCTCAAGAGGACTGGAGGCCACTACTAGAATTTTTCAGCCCCCATGCTAGAAGTGGTGCCAGTTCTGAGGAGAAAGTTTCATCGGCCAAGGAATAAACCCATTGTCCTCACATATGCAAAAATGCACTTTATCACTGAGCTACAATCCTTGGGGTCCCAAGAAAAAGATGTTTGCATTGAACCTTAGCTTACTAAGATTCACTGATGTGCTCTTTCGCTCTGTGAATAATGATCGTTTTGTGATTTACTAAGATACTAGCATCCATTCTTTGACTCAGCAGGCTGTAGGCTTTCTCTGCATACTTGCTGTCTACCAGACCCAGTGCTAGGCACGCTCTTTGCTGGTAATGTGAAGGATAGTGGGAATGCCACCAAAAAAATTACTGTGTGGAGTGTTAAAGGGGCAGAAACTAAGCTTTCTGTGTCTATCCTTAGGGTTGGAAGGGCTTAATATTTACACTGAAAGAATAAAAAATTAAAAAAAAATATTTACACTGAAAGATGAAGAATTCAAAACCTGCAGTTATGAAAATTTTTTTTTAATAAGAGGTAGATTTTGAATATGGAAATTGTGACAGCTGGTTTCGTTTTTGTGCTTAGTTTTTTCACAAAGTAAAAACAAAAGAGGTATTGCTATTCTTTAATAAGTATCCATGCGCCCTCTAGCACATAGATGAACAACAGGAAGACAAGTGATACAAGTATCCATCTTCCTCACCAACAATTTTTTTTAAAAAGGAGCATCAACAGAAAAGGGAACTTAACTAATTTTGCTTAACCTCTTGAAATCTGTTTCCATATAAAGATGACTTACATCCTCTTGCCATTTGACAAGCATTGTATATCAAATACAGAGAAAATTGATTAAGTGTGGCAAAATTATATAAATTGAATACAGAACCATTTTCTGTTTTTCATAATAAAATGATTGCCCAAAGAATTCCATCTGATGACTGTTGAAAGCTCACTGCAGTTTATGATATAACTGATAAAATCTGCATCCTTGGCCTTCCAACAACCTTTACACCAGCAGATGGTGGGCGTAAAGATGTCATTCATCATTTATTTACAATGGGCTTTATTTATTCTGGTGTCAACAGCTGCCCCAGGGAGAGGGTTATTGAATTCAAATGTGAGGCTCTGGGTTATTTGCTTCCTTTCAAATTTGTCTTCAGAGTTTAGTTGCTAGGAGTCCGTTTGGTGTTCTAATGGTGATTCATGTATGGCAAAAGTCATTCAGTAAATTGGGTTGTCAGAGATTGCCAAAAAAGGTTTAGAGGTCTGGAGGGGTCTGGGGGGAGATTGTTGATTGCATGTGTGTCTAGTTGGCTTGGGCAATGGTAGTATTATGTGGCTTTTCACTGAAACTAGTGAAGTTAAGTTTTCCTCTTTATGCATTCCTTCCCTGTGTGCCCGTATTCTACATTGAGTAAGGAAATGTCAAGGACAGTTTTTTAAAGGAAAATCTTTTCTTTTTCCACAGGCAGGACAAGAGTCTTTTCGTTCCATCACAAGATCATATTACAGGGGGTGCCAGGGGGGCTTTACTAGTGTATGATATTACAAGGTGAGAGCTTGGAAGTTTTTTCAGTTCAGTGATCAATGTGGAAATTTTCTGAAAAAAAACTACCAATAATAAAAAATACAGCTTTGCCTTCATGCCATAAGAATGAATATGTAAACCCAAATATGAACATTGTAATTGTATATCTCACGGTGGTATAATAAAATATTTTTAAAAAGAAATAGACAATGGTAATTAAAAAAGAATGAATATGTGTCTTGAACAAAAGTTAAACTTACTACAGAAATCTGCAACAAAATTATTTTTTTATTTCAATAAGTAACCCTCAAGTTGATACATTGGAATTTTCTAAAGTAAGACAGCATTTAATTTCTAAACGGAACTGTAATCCGTATTACTTTAAATTCAGATTTAAACTCTCTTTCTCATTACTAGTAGATAGGACTGAAAATAATTATTTTTAATGTATATTATTCATTGTATAAGGCTAGGGAAAGTACTTTTAAAATAGTAATCAAGTTATCACTTACTTTTAGGAGAGATACATTCAACCATTTGACCACCTGGTTAGAAGATGCCCGCCAGCATTCCAATTCCAACATGGTGATTATGCTTATTGGAAATAAAAGGTAAAAAATAGTCATTGACATTTTTTGCCTTAATGATGAAGACTCTGGATAGCTGTTTGCATGGCTTACATATCTCATCCATAAATTTGTCTGAATGTGTTATTGGTTTCTTAAATCATAAGATTTTGAAATATGTTTCTCTTAACTTTTTAAATAAAGATAATGGGCCTCCGAGAGATAGTACAGGGTTTAAAGGTGCGTGCCTCGCGTGCACGGACTTGGGTCAGGGTCTGGAACTGCTCAGTGCCCTGCACTTCACGCTGGGTGCAGCCTTGGAGGCCCCTGTGCACTGCTGCAGTGGCCTTGGTAATCTAGAGCCTAAGCAGCTCTTCATCCTTGGCATCCGCACTTGTATTGAGTGCCTGGGCAGAAAATCACCAAGGGGGCCTGCTGAGCCTCCTTGGTACTACCTGGAAAGCCCTCTCCAAAACATAATGATGATGATAACTGACAAGAGAGAGACCACAGACTTTGAATGCCGGAGGCCTGGGTTCAATCCCAGCACTGCATGTCCTCTGAACACCATTTGGTAGGCCCCTCCCTTCCAAGTAGAAAGCCAGGAGTATCCCTGAGCGGTGCCAGGTGTGACTCAAAAACGAACATATATAAAATAAAGGAAGTGATGGAAACAAAAAGTAGCTAAGTGGTAGCACATGGAGCTTGCTTCACACCTAGTTTTGATCCTGGCAATAGCCAACACATTTAAATAATAATTATCTTTATTGAAAATAACTATTTTCATTTGAAATGGGTTTTGTTAGAAGGAATACTTTAAAGCATAATCCGAAGTTTTATCTGATTAATGAAAAATATAATTCATGGTAAGGTAGGGGTTCAGGAGGAAAAGAAAACCCACTGTTGTATGTGGGTCTAGATCACTGTTAGCTGTTATCCAAAGTACTTTTAAACACTTAGCGATAGAAAATGCTCAACACAGACGTATTGTTTAGAGTCTTAAAATAATGTTAAAGAGTGTTTTTTTGAAAAATAAAAAGCATTGCCATATGATAGTGGCCATGTGTCAGGCTTTTTATCATTAATTGAAAGAACTAGTAAGATAACAATAGCAATAGATAATGGTGAGATAATAAAGTGTTTTCTAACTCATCTGTTTCAAGATTTATTACACAGTTGCTCTAATCAGTTTTGTCTAATACTGGTGTAGATGACATAGAACTGGAGCAGTAGCAAGTCCAGAGGCAAACCAATACTCCATCTCTCAGTAGCTTGACAAGGATGCCAAGGCAGTTTAACGAGGAGGAGGATAATCATCAAATGGAGCCGAACAGTTGAATAGCATGTGCAAATAAAAACGTGGTCTTTACCTCAGGTTATATATGTAAAAATATAATTACATGTGTTTGTAGACCTAAGTGTAAGGATTAAAGTCATTTAAATTTTTTTCCTAGGGAAAAAAATTAGTGACTTGTTAATATTTCTTAATTGGGATAGGAAAAAGATACAGAAAAAATTAATTGTATATCAACAAAACTTTAAAACTTTGCTTTTACGGCACAGGTTCAGGTCTAGAAGAAAGCTCAGTACTTGAAATGCCCGCTTTGTAAGCTTGCGGTCACAGGTTCAAGTCCCAGTGCATCCTGTGTGCCAGGTGAGATCTTGCAGCTCTGCTGTCCGTGATCCTTGGTGCTACAGCTTCCAGCTGTGATTCTTGGCAACACACAGCCAATTGCTTATAAGCACCACAAGACAGGGGTGTAACCCCTGGCAATCACAGCAGCTGAAAGATGAGTAAGCACTGTGGCAGGCCTGTGTAAGCTCCATAGTGACCCCTGTCAAGCACTTCAGCCAGAATGTGCATGTGCACCACAGCTGAAGGGTGTGTCCCTCTGTGAGGTTTGTACAAGCACTAGAGCGACTCTCTTGGTGCAAGCACAGCACACTGATGTGCGCACTTATATGGGGGCCACCACAGCTAGGTAGATGGGTGATCATTGGTCTTGGCAACATCACAACCAGTGCAGGAGGGAGGGGATTTTAATTTTGCAAATATATAAGGACGGAATTGGAGAGAATACCACTGGAGGGTGTTTTTCCTTGCACCTGGTGGACCCGGTTAGATACCACACAGGCTGGGGCAAATTTATATATATATGTATATATATGTCGTATGTAGATGAGCTACAGGTGAGGAGAAATATAGCTTAGATTTTTACGAAAGATTTGTCTCAAGGATATATGAAGAATTGTTATAAATAATAAAAATACAGCCCATTTTCTTAATGAGCATAAGAGCTAAATTAGCATTTCAGAAAAGATTATAAGTAGCAATTAAGTGGGCTTAGAGAGATAGCACAGTGGAAATTACACTTTTCTTAGTTACTATTTTTTCACCTAAATTATTTCACTAAAACCTTTTTAAATTGAAGGCTATTAGGATATAAAACCTTATAAATTTATAAATAATAGTGTTGCTATACCATTCAATGGTAATGTATGAAAATATAAGGTAAAATATTTAGAAAATAAAGATAATTTTCATACTTTTATCTTACCAGTGTTTTCCTTGTGACTGAAACATGGTGAGTGGCATCTTACTGGTGACTTAAGTTTGGTTGCTGTTCATGAGGAGCTTAGAGTCCAAATGTGAAAAGAAAAGGGAAGTATAGTATATACTAGCCATATTTCTAATGATTCCAATGGATGACCCTTAAAATTCAGACTGTGGAGAGGTACTTTTAGAAAAAGAAAGGGCAGAGGTATAAAGACACAGTGTAATGGGCAGGGCACTTGCCTTGCACATGACTTACCCAGATAGATGCCCAGTTCCCCTGCCTGCCAGGAGTCGCCTCTGAGTGCAGAGCCAGGAGTAAACCATGAACCTTGCCGGGTGTGACCCCAAAATCAAAATAAATGAAATAAAAATTAAAAAGCTAGGAAAAAAGAACAGTGCTATGTCACATACAATAAATGAAAAGAAATAAATGAAGTGATGAGTATTAAGTATTAGATGAAGTGATTTAGGATGATGCAGATTTCCTACTGTGGCATTTTACATTGGTTATAGAAGAAAAGTAAAGCCAAATTTACAAATATTAAAGCTCTTAACGGGCCAGAGCAATAGTACAGCGGGTAAGGCATTTCCCTTGCATGTAGCTGACCGGGTTTGATCTCCAGCATCCCACACGGTACCCTGAGCATTGTCGAGTGTGACCCAGAAAGCCAAAAAAAAAAGAGAGAAAAAACTTTTAAGAGAGGATTATAATGCACACCTTAAACTGAAAGAGGGTTATAAATTAAGGAAATGAGAGATCATACCAGGGTTAAGACACACTGGGATGGGCCAGGTAATCTCCAACACCACAGTGCCTAAACAGCAATTCACCACCACCACCCCCCCTTTTTTTTTTTTGGGTCATACCTGGCTATGTTCAGGAATTAGTTCTGGCAGTGCTTGGAGACCATTTGGATTCCAGTGATTAAAACCAGGATGGCCCCATGCTAGACTAACACTCCAGCCCCTCGCTTGAACTTTTGCATTAAATCTCTTGCCTGTTTGGCCAGGAATTGCTGGGAGGGAGTCCCCAAACTCCATGAGCACCCTCCTTCAAAGATAAAAGGGTTTAACAAAGAAAATAATGAAAGCAAAGCCAGAGTGATAGTACAGCTAATAGGGCATTTACTTTGCACACGGCTGACCCAGGTTCAATCCCCAGCATCCCATATTGTCCCCCCAAGCACTGCCGGGAATAATTCCTGAGTACAGAACCAGGAGTAACCCTGACTAGGTGTGACCCAGAAAACAAAAAATAGTAATAAAATAACAAAAGCAATATAAATAGGATTCTTGGAGATGAAAGTCAAAAGACTATGATTTTTATGCCTATAAAATTGAGGAAGTGATCAAAGTAAATGGTCGAAGTAAATGCTTAGTATAATGAAGAATAAAATACCACTTACTTCTTTTTCTCTCAGACATTAACCCACTTTGCTAAGATTGACAGTTACACATGCAAGCTTAATTTGAAATATTGGTAGTGTAAAACTGGACATAACTTTACGTATTCCCCAATAAAATGTGTTTTATCCTTTGTTAAATACCCTGTGTTTGGGGGCTTCTAGCAGCTGCTTGTTCTAGGGCAATGCAGTGCCAGGTTTCAAACCCAGACCTCCCACCTTTGTACATGCACTCCTGCTCTAATAAAGAATTCCAATAATAAAGCATAGTTTACATATACACAATTAGCTGAGGATCATTTTTATTTGCTTTGGTTTGGGGGCCACACCGGCAGTGCTCAGGGCTTATTCCTGGCTCTTCACTCAGGAATCACTGAACCCAAGTCTGCTACATTCAGGGCAAATATTCTACTCACTGTACTACTCACTCCAGCCCCTGCAGGATAATTTTTTTTAATGTTTTCTTAAATCTTTTCTATAATTTAGGCCAGGGAGATGATCAGAGAACATGCTTGGCCTTCAGGAGGCCCAGCGTTTAATTCCCAAAACTGTATGTTCCCCCCAGGCACTGCAGGAAGCAGTCCTGAATACCACCAGGTGTGATCCAAAACAGATGACAAAAATACGATTTTGTATAATTCAAAGCTAATTTTTTTTTAAGAATGTGGAAACTGATGGACCTAGGAGATGGCTTTAAGAGCTGGAGCACATGCTTTGATGGAGGAGCCTTGAAATCACTCCATTACCACATGACCCACCAAGCACTCTGTCAGGTGTGGCCCTACCCCCTGAAATAATTAGGGCACTACTAGTGTTAAATTCCCACTAGAACGTAAAATCTTTTGAACTTTCTTTTTGACACAAAAATAAATACATTTTATATCTTAACTTGAATTAATGTGTTTACCTACTAACAAAAAAAATCCCTAGAAGCGGTTAACGATATGCTCTGATTCTTTTCTCTTTCTCTTTTAGGCTATGATTTACAAGCCTGTTAATAATAGTTTCTTCCCGACAGTGTTCCAACTCCAAACTGCTAGTGTCACCATCCCTACACCAGTGACCCAAGTTTCTGACCTAGACACCCAACTTTTGAATATTGATTATAACTTTACTAAAGTGGCTTTACAATTCACTGAACCATAACACAGTTTAAAAAATACTATCCAAGAAATTTTTGAGCAGAAGAACCCAGAAACATACAAAATGAAGAAACTAGACCTACATGTATCATATAGACAAACCGGAAGGCAATGTTGAGTAGTTAAGTTGTAGAACCAAAACTATATCTGAATGTTTAGTTATCCTCTCTAGCATTGTTTGGGGGGCATCGGGACCACTCTCTGCAATACTCACCTGGGCAGTGTGGAACTACTGGTTTCGGTCCAGGGACACAGTGGTCCTGGCAGGCACCAGGGCACAACCAATAGTGGTCAGGGGCCATTGTGCTTTGTGTATGCCAGGAGTGTACTCCAGTTCATTAAGGTACATTTCCAATCCCATGTGAAATTTTTTATGCAAAAAAAACAGTCCCTTTGTGTGGTAAGGCTCTAAACATGAATTAAATATTAAAACGTGCAGAAGTGTGAAATACCATTTACAGAGCATCGGTTGTCTTTCTGAAAAAAAGAATGAGATCTGGGTTAGACAAACACATGGGAGGAAGTTTAGCTATAATTATTGATTTTCTTTCTCAAGAGGAATCTGATAAATCTATCAAAATATTGTGACAAGGGAAAACGAAAGTGCTTGCATATCTTCCTTTTCAGTCTGCTTTTAAAATATAGTAAAGTTTTCATTTCTTTTTCAAATAAAACAGACTTGAAGATACTTCTTACCCACATACCCTACTGATACTGTTCTGTTGTGATAAAAGCGAACATAGGCTTTTGTCTAAACCTTAATTCAGACTTCTGTTTCTCTTTTTCTGTACCAGCTGGGGTAAATAATGTAATGGTTTTGGGTTATCCAAATAATAATGTATTTTGAATTTTATTGAACAATTGCTATTGCTTGAAAGTACTTTTTTTTTTTTTTTTTTTTTGAGGAGGGCACCTTATCAGTGCTCCCGCAGAACCAGGGTTCGCCTCCTTGTGCTATTCGACCAGTTAGGGCTGTGCGATGCAGCGCTGTTCAAACCACCAGAGCTGAACCTGGCAGTATGAGGCTTTGGGGCATGGTGCCAGGGTTCACACCTGGTCTAGCCTCCCTAGCCCTGTGTGACTTACTTTTGAAACTCAGTTACTGTGGCTAAATGCTGAGGAGATTTCTATGGTTCTGCTTTCTCAAATTATTTTTAGAGAACTCTTTCTTTTGGGGAAGCCACTGTAATCATAGAGTATTAGGTTAGATTTATATCCTTTAGATTGCTGTCACTTCTAATATTGTAGGACTATAACTCAGAATTTTCTTTCTGCTGGAGTTTAAAAATAATTTTGAAACTAAGCATTGTGCTGTAGGCATTTTGACCCTTGTGCTTCTCAGAATGATGCATGACGTCATTCATTGTATATTATCAGCCAAAATGATGGTTAGCACTACTTTGAATTTTATGTTACTCTTTGTATAGCTGCTTATCATTGGTAATTTCTTGGTCAGTGCCATAACCCTTTTCTTTCCCTTGTTTAGTGATTTAGAATCTAGAAGAGAAGTAAAAAAAGAGGAAGGTGAAGCTTTTGCACGAGAGCATGGTCTTATCTTCATGGAAACTTCTGCTAAGACTGCTTCCAATGTAGAAGAGGTAAATAGCATTTTAAAATGTCTATTCTTTTTACATCATAAAATTTTTATATATCTTAATATTCATTTATTGACATATCTCCCTAACTTTTTTTATTCACTGTCTGAATGTCATAAAATAGGGAAGATTTCTTTCCTTTTGAGCATTCAGTTTATATCAGATACTTAATTATATTCTGAGCTTTATCTTGAGGCCAAAATGTTTTAACAATGTCTGTGTATTCCCATTTATAAATTACATAGGAATTCTTGCATCTTTAATAGGTAAAACGTGTAGAAATAAGTTATTTCCATTGACAGTCTGAGCTATTGGGACTTCCAGCATAGCATATTCTTTAATGCTTTATTTATTTGGGTATATTTATATACTGCACACAGAAAGGTACAGATATACAGGACAGAGCTGCTACCGGCTCTTCCTGTGCTGAGCTGATCATGAGGCGTCCGGGAGGGAAGGCAAGTTGTAGCCCTGGCCCACCATCCCAATAGAGCCTCGCAAGGGAGCCGGAGGAACCCCCACACTATGAGGGCAGCCATTTTCAACATCCGGACTCCACAACTAGTCAGATCTCCACCCAATAGATAAGATGATATCAAGCCCTGCTTGTCAGATTCCCACCTTACCCTATAGCAAAGCCTATTTCAAGCCCAGAGCCTTGCAAGGAGTCAGAGGAACCCCCACACCATGAGGGCAGTCATTTTCAACATCCGGACTCCACAGCTTGTCAGAGCTCTACCCAAGAGAAAAGCTAATCTCTCTCCCCCATTGCGGTTCATCAGTAAATTTACAAACTGAGAGCCTACTACCGGAGTATACCACCCACATGGCAGAGCTTGGCATGCTACCCATGTAGTATTTGATATGTCAAAAACCAGTAAAAATTACAGACCTCATTCCCATGACCTGAACAAATGGATTGAGGCGCTTTGTGTTCCTGGTGCAAGCAGATGCCCTTGGGCTACACTAGTATGCAATAGGAAGTATGGAGATGTTCCTGGTGCCCGCTCCAGCAAATCGTTGCACAACAGGAAGACAAGTGATACAAGTGAAGTGATAAACAGAAAAGTAAAATTAATCCTCTCTAAGGTAAATGTATGGGTACATTGTCTTATAAACAACAGGAATGAGACTAGAAAAAAAGTAATTTGACCAGAGTAATGCTGTAGTTTCTACCCTCTGGATAAGAATCTTGAGCAGGGCGAAGAGATACCAACTGGCTGAGCACTCACTGCTACACTGCTGTAGAAGACTGGACTTGATCTCTCACACATGGTTCCTGGAATACTACCAGGAGAGAGCCCCCACGCCAAGAGTAGCTCCCAAGCACTACCAGGTGTGGCCCCCCAAACCACACAACACAAACAATAAAATAAAAATAGAAGAATCTTAGAAGCGACTAAAAAAATTCTTGAAAGCTATTGAGAATGTCATTGTTTTGAGGATAACATGAGATGAAGTCCTAGATAGCAACTAGCTCTCTGTGAGCATAACAAATAGTCTTATAAACAACAGTAACTAGCTTTCTATCTGCAGCATAATAAATAGTGAGTAAATATTTACCGTAATACTTGAAGCTTTCTAATTAACTCTTTGATCCCCGAAATTGACTAGTAATTCAACAGTAATGATACTCTTTTTTTTAATTCAGTTCGTTTTATTCTTTTTTTTTTTTTTTGGGGCATACCTGGCAATTCTCAGGGGTTACTTGTGGTTCTACACTCAGGATTTACTCCCGGCAAGCTCAAGGGACCATATGGGATGCTGGGGAATCAAACCCAGGTTGAGCACTCTGGCCCCAGTAATGTTTGTTCTTTTTTTTTTTTTTTTTTGCTTTTTGGGTCACGCCCAGCGATGCTCAGGGGTTTCTCCTGGCTCTGCACTCAGGAATTACTCCTGGCAGTGCTCGGGGACCATATGGGATGCCGGGGATCGAACCCTGGCTGGCATGGGCTGGCCGTGTGCAAGGCAAACGCCCTACCCGCTGGGCTATCACTCCGGCCCTGATATTCTTAATAAAGAATTTTTTTTTTCCTTTTTTGGGTCACACCCGGCGACGCTCAGGAGGTTACTCCTGGCTCTTCCCTCAGGAATTACTCCTGGTGGTGCTTGGGGGACCATATGGGATGCCGGGATCGAACCTGGGTCAGGCGCGTTCAGGGCAAATGCACCTTACCCCGTATGCTATTGCTTCAGTCCCCGTTGTTTTTCTTTGAGGGCCACACCCAACTGTGCTCAGGGCTTACTCCTGGCTCTGTGCTCGGGAATCAGTCCTGGCAAACTTGGGGGACCATATGTGGTTCTGGTTGAACCCTGGTCAGTTCATGTAAGGCACACACCCTGCCCATTTTATCTCTCCAGCCCTTGAAGAAATTTTCTTATCAGTACATATATCGATAGTTAATGAGGTGGTCTGTGATTGTCCCTAATTTTTTGCAGACATAGATAAGTACTTTACCTTTGGCTGCTGATTCTTAATTGATACCACACTAGAGTAATGTTTCACATCATACAACAAACCATAGAGAAATTTGCTTGCTCCATACTTTTAGTCTTTATTCTTAGAATAGATCTTAAAGTTGTTTTGGAAATGTGCTCTTTTATTTGAGATGTTCTTTTGAAGGACTAATATGTTGTAGAAGTTCCAAGGCATCTGAAATATGACCTATTAACAATGGATTTTCTTGTTCATTTTGAGAACTGTAATGCCAGTATTGTTTGCATTTTAACAAAGAACTCAAGTATGTATAAATTTTATGGTATCAAATAACAAGGCATCAGTTGCTGAAAGTAACTGCTATATTTCAGTTTTGTCTGATAATTTTGTGTTCATTTTTATTGCATGTATTTCTTGTACCTTTATGTATTTAATACACAATGGTAGGTATATTAATGTAATTAATATAGCATTAATACATAAAAATAGGTGTTTATTAGCAGAGTATTACTGTTGCATTTGGCTGAACTTTTTTGGGGGTTTGGGTCACATCTGGCAGTACTCGGGTTGGTTACTACTGGTTCTGCACTCAGGAATTATTCCTAGTGGTGCTCAAGGAACTGTATGGGATGAAATGGGGATCAAACCCGGGTCAGCTACATGTAAGGCAAACACCCTACCTGCTGTACTATTGCTCCAGCCCTTAATAAACATATAAATGTAATGTATTTTATAATATTTTGTCGGCACTTATTATAAAAGTTCTATATCATATCTGTGGCTAATAAGCATTGTTAGAATTTGGCAGGGACAGGAATTTCATGTATACTAGTTTACCTCCCCCAAAAACCCAGAATATTAAGAAGAAATCTGGGACCTTGTTATTTTGTTTGGGGGAAAGGGAGTTAAACCCAGGGCCTCATTCATTGAAATACTGTATTTAAATTTCATTTGCAAGGGATTCATAAACATCCACTAAATAATGTCTATCCATAAGATCCATAAGATTTTTGTCTAAGAGCTTGTGTGTGAATGTTTATATATCACACATTCACATCACTGTATCACTGTCTTCCGCTCGTCATCGATTGGCTCAAGCGGGCACCAGTAACATCTCCATATGTCCTATCTCATGCTGGTAGAGCCCAAGGGCACCTGCTTGCTTCAGGAACATAGAGCCTCAAACCATTCTATCAGGTCATGGGAATGAGGTATATAATTGTTACTGGTATTTGGCATATCAAATATGACATGGGTAGCTTGCCAGGCTCTGCTGTGCAGGTGGCATTCTCTTGTAGTCATCTCTGATCTCCAGCATTTATTGAAGAACCGGGTGGCTGCAAGTGGCTGTGCAACCGGGCTGTGATAGGCTCTTCTGCTGGGTTGAGTTCTGATGAGAGGGAAGCCCGGATGTGGAAAATGGCGGTCCTCATGGAGTGGGGTGTCATCTGGCTTCTTGTGAGGCTCTGCTGGGGTGGCGAGCCAGGGCTAGAACCCGCTGTCCCTCCCAGGTGCCTTATGAGTGGCTGGGCACAGGGGAGAGCCGGTAGCAGCTCTGCCCAACGTCTGTGAGTCTCTGGATCAGCATACCTGGGCCAGACTTGAAAAAGACTGCTGCAGGGTGGGTCTCAATGATCAAGGCTGTGCTAAGCTCATCTGCTGGGTGGAGTTCTGACGAGAGGGAAATCCAGATGTGGGAAATGGCGCCCTCATGGAGTGGGGGGTTGTCTGGCTTCTTGTGAGGCTCTGTTGGTGTGGTGGGCCAGGGCTAGAACCCGCCGCTCACTCCGGGGTGCCTCGTGAGAGCTGGGTACAGGGAGAGCTGGTTGTACCTCTGCCCCACGTCCTGTGACTCACAGACACATACACATATATATCATATGTAGCTATATTATATATATATATATATATATATATATATATATTTAAAGATTATTATAATTACATTGAAAGAATGATTTGATTGCTAGTATCTTGTTATGGACTGCCCAACTACAGTTTCTTTTATAAAAAATTTTAATCTATGTGATGGTTCACAAATGTTAAGCCTAACTGGTACATTGATAATTTCTTTCTGATTAGGGTTATATCTGTTTCATTTTGCTATTCTTCTGAAGTCTTATTTTATATTTAACTAAGATCTATTTAATGTAATACAGGTATAAACCATAAAGTTTCATTCTTATAGTTCCCTGTTAAAGATCGCATAGTATGCAGGATAAAGTAACGCCATATTTCCAACATTGAGTTGTTACAGGAAAAAGTTAATCTGTGGATCTACTAATTTAAACCTTCTCATGATTGCATCCAAAAAAGATCTGTTCAGCTGTTAGAGAAAAAAATGTGCAGGATAGATAGTTTGGCATAACAGAATTAACTGGTTAAAAAAATGGTAGCAATATTAAACAGAAACACTGAGCTAAGATACAATTAAAATTAATGAAGTGAAACATCTGCAAAGCAAAAATAACACATAAATCCTCTTTATTCTTTTCATAGTAGATGGGATGGTGTATAATTTTGGTCTTTGATGACTATTTCAACAACAGTTTGGGGAGGGGAGAGAATAAAGACTGAAAGAAAAGGAGTTAGAAAGTGAAGTCACTTATGTGTGTTGTCTCTGACTTTTGTGAAACTTTTTCATGAGCGCCTCAACTATTTCAGCATCTCCCTTACAATGTTAACCCTTGAGCCCAAGTTCAATTTTTTTTTTTGTTTTGTTTTTTGCTTTTTTTTTTGGATCACACCCAGCAATGCTCAGGGGGTTACTCCTGGCTCTGCACTCAGGAATTACTCCCGGCAGTGCTCGGGGGACCATATGGGATGCCGAGGATCAAACCCGGGCCAGCACAGGCTGGCCACGCGCAAGACAAACGCCCTACCCGCTGGGCTATCGCTCCCGCCCCTCATTTGTTTTCTGAACCTGACTTCCTCTCCATTTTTGTCACCTACTGAGCACCATCATTCACTTCTGCTCGGTCTACTTAGAATATTTTGAGCTTTATGTTTCCTATAATTACAACTTCCTTATATGTCTAACTCTCGAGCCTTTCCCTCAAGTTAGGCTGTCAATCTTGAACTATATTCTGTACGTGGAATCTATTCTGAAGAGCATGAAAATGATACCTTAAATTGCCTAAACTAGATAATATTTAGAAACAATAATTTATTCAACAAAACCTACTGTTAGTAGATAATTTTTATATTATAAAATTAAATCATATGTTACATTTATATCACACATTTTTAGACACATTATATATGCAGGTAAAAATTAAGAAAATTCATATATTTTACAGCACATTCTCAAAGTTACTTTATATTCTTTATCATCTTTCACCAAAAAAATGGTGATTAAAACTATTCTTTCCACTTTTAGGAGCTTTAATTACAGTGGTCACTTCCATAGGGATCCGTGGTCAAATTAGTCTAGGAGAAGATAGAGTATATCCAGCTTTTTAGAAAATGAGAATCCATCACTAGAAGATAGTTTCTGAAAACCACGATTAAGAAACTTGACTTTTTTATAACTCAGGCCTTCCTGCTCTCCCACAAAAAGTAGTTAGGGCCAGTAGATGCTTAACATCTAAAAGATTGTTTTGCTTCTATTCATGATGACATTGGTTTTAGAAGAGGTTCTAAATGCTGTTATTTAGCCCAAAAATATGGTTTGTTTTTTGTAATTTTTTATCCCCTTCCGCTTTCCTCTCGCTGCAGTGACCTGAGATTGCACTCTTGGCTGTAGTGTTTGCAGTTTGTCCCTTGATTAAGGTGTTCATCAGTGGCCATACGCTTGATATGCCCTTACACATTGCGTTTCATGCTCACACCCAGTTGTTTGCAGTGTGCAGGAGATCACGGCACTGGGGTTCACAAACATCTGCGGTGCCAGGATCCTGCTCCAAATGCAGGGTGGTGCCAATGGTTGACCTGCCTTCTTGTGCCTGCAAGGCTGGTGCTGTATCATTGAGCTGGCCTGCATCATAAAGATTTTGTTGGTCATAATTAGAGCAGTGCTTCTCAAACATTATATGAATACAAACCCCTTAGGAGTCCTGTTCAGTGACATACTGATTTATTAGGCCTTGAGTGTGTGGTCTGACGTTCTGCACTTGGAAGAAATTCTTTTTTTTTTTTTAATTTTTTTATTATACCACCGTGAAACATACAATTACAAAGGTGTTCATAATTGGTTCTTGGTAATACAGTATACCAGCACCCATCCCTCCACCAGTGCCCCATTTCCACCACCAATGTACCCCCACCCCCCACCCACCCCCAGGCTGCCTTAACAGCAGGTACCCCAGTTTCCTCTCTTTCTCTCTCTGTCTCTGCATCTCTCCCTCTTATTTTACACATTGTGGCTAGCCCTGCAGATATTTAGAGTTTATCACTTAAGTCTCTTTGTGTATATTCAATGGTGAGTTTTAATCTGCCATTACCATTTTGGAAGAAATTCTTAACTAACTTCAAAGCTGCTGGTCCTGGACCCTCTTTCCGAGGTGTGTAGGCTATAAATTCAGTGATGAATGCAGTCATCTCTGTCACCTAACAAGAATCTGGCAGGGTACTGTTCTTACCCATCTTTTCCTTCACGTGCCTTCAATCATTCATCTTTAGACTCTCCTTTCAGCAGATTTTTGTCTCATCATATGGTAAGTCAAGTTTCATATCGTAAAAAGGAAAAAATCTGTCATTCTCAATTTTTTTTTATATATTATTTTCTGCCTTCTATTAAGATCTGTCTGCATTTAATAATGCTTTTTCAAAAACATTGCAGTTTCTGAAGTTCTGTTCAAAAACTTCCTCCAGGTCACCAAGGTAGCTTTGGGCTTTCTAGATACTTCACTTAACAGACACTTTTCTGTTTTACCATAAACATCCTTGGTTTTCTGTTGTCTGATATTTTTTGATGTTTATCAAAATATATTTTGTCAGCATATATTTGATGTTTTTGGCAACTTTTATTAAACCTTTTTCCTCCTAACTCCACAATAATATTTTATCCTTTTTATTCCTCTCATTACCCAGACTTTTTTGTGCGGTCGCTTTTGACAAGTCACTTAAATAAATGACTTTGGGGCCAGAGAGAGAGGACAGTGGGTAACTCTCCTTGCATGTAGTAGACCAGGTTTGATTCCCAGCATCCCTTTTGGTCGGTCCCCATAGGATCAGTATTGGTGATCCTATGCTGATAGCCAGGAGTAAGTCTTTAGCACTGCCAGATATGGCCCAAAAAAAAAAAATAAAAATAAAAACAAGTGGAAATTGATTATCACTATCCTGTTTCATTCAGATTATCTCTTGTTTCTTCACAGCTCTATAATCAGATGCCTTTGTTTGCACTGCCTGTATATGAACCTCCACGGTGTTCACTGCACTTGAAATGTTCTTTCTAACAAACTTCCTGAGGATGTGGTTGTATAGAATGCCATGACACAAAACACAACCTCCTGTCTTCCAAAAGCTGCCATCACACATATACACAGACAGTCTGAATTGGCGTGCTTATTTCACTGTTTTCATTGTAGTATTGCCCTGTGCAAGAATGTCTGTTCAGGGAACAGAGCGATAGTCCAGTGGGTAGGGTGCACGCAGCCAACCTCGGTTTGATCCCCAGCATCCCATATGGTCCCCGAGCACCGCCAGGAGTAATTCCTGAGTGCAGAGCCAGGAATAACCCCTGACCATCGCTAGGTCTGACTCAAAAAAAAGAAAAAGAAAAAGTGGGGCCAGAGCGATGGCCCAGTGGGTAGGGCATTTGCCTTGCACGCAGCCAGCCGATGCTGACCTGGGTTCGATCTCCGGCATCCTATTTGGTCCCCAAAGCACTGCCAGGAGTAATTCCTGAGTGCAGAGCCAGGAGAAACCCCGAACATTGCCAGGAGTGACCCAAAAATGCAAAACAAACAAAAAATAAGCAACAAAAGTGGGGATAAAAAGAACAGAACATTCACCCTCTAATAATAGTACTTGCTTTTCACTTCAATCCACCATAAGGACTTTGTATTCCTTGAAGGTACAGACTACCTTTTCACCTCGGCATCATTCTGGGCATCTTTCTTCTCCAGATACTAGATAATGAATGTTTGGACAGTTACCGGCACTCCTTCTCTTAGATTTTTTTCTTTATACTACTTTGAGATATACAATTACAAAGATTTTTCATGTTTGGGTTTCAGTCATACAGTGTTCCAGCATCCATTCCTCCACCACTGCTCATTTCCCACCACCAATGTTCCCGATTCCCTCCCCTTCCCTAGCCTGCCTCTATGACAGGTTCTTTATCTCTTTTCTCTCTTTCTCTTTCTTTCCTTCTCTTACACACTGTGGATTGCAATACATACATTTAGAGGTTATCATGTGTCTTTTTGTCTGTATTCAATGCTCAGTCTAGACTGGTATTATCATTTTCGATGATTGTTAGCACACTGTTCCCTTCTCTGTCTAACCTAACCTCTGACTTCCACATGTTTGTGGTAGATTCCACCTTTGCTTAGATCTTTCTTTAATCAGGTTATGATTTGGTTCTTGATCACTTGATCACTTGAATCCCATTATTCATCGATTTGCTCAAGCAGGCGCCAGGGAACTATACCATTTCCATTGGACCCTATCACGTGCCAATGTAGCCCAATGGCATCTGGTTGATTCAGGAATATGAAGAGCCTCAAACCGCTCCTTCAGGGTCTGGACCATCTTGTAGATGGGCGGCCACGTGATCTTTTGACATCCCGTGGGATCCCCGTCGGTAATGGCTCTAGTCCAGCGGTTGTCTCCAAATCGCATTATATGTCCAGCCCATCTGATTTTTGGCAAAGAGACAGTGTCCCTGACTCTGGAACAGCGACGGAGGTCAGAACTCCAGATTCCTTCTCTCACTTGAGTGAGGCATGATATTCCAAGCATAGCTCTTTCGATTCCTCTTTTGGGAGACCTAAATAGCATTCTCACCCTGCTTTCGTAGGGCCCAGGTCTCTGAGGCGTATGGTTAATGCAGGGAGAATGGTGGAGTTGAAGAGTTGTGCCCGGAGCCGGAGGTTCTTTGTCTTTTTAGCTATTTCTTCGATGCTTTTGAAAGCATTGCATGCTGCTTTCTTCCTCCTGCGCAGCTCAGGTTTTTAGGTCGTTCATCATGTTGACTTCTCGACCTAGATATACAACTGCTGCATTCAGAGATGTTTGTTCCATTGAGAGTGAATGGGGCCTCTGGAACTAGTTCATTTTTCATGAACATAGTTTTGCTGAGATTCAACTGTGGACTCTATCTTTCCACATTCTCGGTCAAAGTCAGCCAGCATTTGTGACTCTTGGCTAATGTTTGGTGTTACTAGAACGATGTCATCAGCGAAGCAGAGGTGGTGTAGTTGCCGACCATCTATCTTCACTCCCATTCCTTTCCATTCTAATTGTCACATGATGTTCTCGAGGGTGGCGCTGAAGAGTTTTGGTGAAATGGTATTACCCTGTTGAACCCCCTTGTAGAATGGTGAGATCCTGGTGGTGAATCCGTAATACAGCTCAGGAAGGATCTTGATGTATTGGGTTTGAACACCCTGTTTGGCTAGGGCTTCGATGACTGCTTCAGTCTCCACAGAATCAAAGGCTTTCTTTAAATCAATGAACGTGAGGCAGAGCGGCATCTTGTACTCCCTACAAACCTCAGTGAGCTTGGTTTCTGTGTGGATATGGTCGATTGTGCTGAATCCTTTCCAAAAGCCAGCTTGCTCGCATGGTTGTCCTTTCTAGTGTTCTGCCAATCTTGTTCAGGATGACTCGTGTAAACAGCTTGTAGATGACAGACAACAGGCAGATGGGGTGATAGTTGCTGATGTTGTGAATGTCTCCCTAAGAAGGGACATTTACAACAGTAGAACTGTCCTGCTGGTTTTCCATTGGGAGGGCACCTTGCATTCGGACAGGTAGCGTGTGAAGAGCCGAGCTAGTGTATTGATGAGTACCGATGGCAGATTTTTCAGGTGTTCGGGTCTGACTTTGTCTGGGCCTGGTGCTGTTCCCTTCTTTACCGCGAAATGGCATGTCGGATTTCAGAAGGGAGAACGTTGGGAATGACATCCATCCTGTGGAATTTGGTATGTGGGCAGGTGGATGTGGCTATCAAAGAGATCTGAGTATAAGTCATGGATTATCTTCTCCATTGCCTTTCTGGAAGATGTGATAGATCCATCAGGGCGTCGGAGGGCAGTCATCTTGTTCTTATAGTTGACAAAGGACAGACGGGTGGTGCGAATGCTTTTCCTGGTTTCTGCTGCATCTTCCAGTATTTCTGCTCTTCTTTTATCGCTTCTCTACACTGCTTTGCAAGCTTGGATGTTAGCGTTGGTCTCCTGAGGCTCACGCCTTGCCACGTTGGCAAATGAGCTCAAGAGTTTCTGATGACAGGCGTCCTTTTGTGTCTTTCTCTCGGCATTCTTCACACAATCATGGAGGTGCTGAACCAGTCAGTTGTATTCTTCATCAATGTCGTCAATGATGGTATCTTCCCATGTTGCTGCAATGGTGCCAAAGAGTTCCCAGTTGGTGGTCGTTCTGGGAGTTCTCTTCTTAAATTTTGCAGCCTTTTCTCCCTGTTGGCGTGAAATAGAATTTTGCAGGAAGGAGACAGTGGTCCGATCCTGTTTGGAATTGGGGACGACAGCAACATCAGTCAGACAAAACCGTCAATTGAAGATGATGTGGTCAATTTCATTGTGGAACTTCCACCAGGAGTTTCCCATGTCCAGCGTTTTGATTTAGCCTTCTGGAACTGTGAGTTCCCCATGAATGGTCTTGGTGTACATGATGAACTCAGATAGTCTCTCACCCTGTTCGTTCCATTCTAGGCCATGGGTCCATGATTTGGTTCAACTTGTTAGCATTAGAATAGGATTCTGCTTTAAACTTTCTTTACTCTCTGAATTCTAAAGCCTATAAGATTTTTGAAACTTAGGTGAACAGATAGGCTCTACAGTTGAATCAAGAGCTTTCTTCAGTGGTTGAGATCACCAGTGCCATGATCTCCTGCACACCAATTGAAAAGGCCATTTTAATTCCAGTAAACTCTAGCAAAGATTTTGGTAGATTATTGTGCCTTCCCCAAAAGCCTCTGCTATCATTTTGAAGATTTCAGAATACCCAGAGTGTTACGTATATATAATTATTTTGCTGTGTATATCTGTGCGGTTTTCCTCTAAATTAATATGTTAGATTCTCAAAGTTGTAATTTCCAAAACACAGTATTATATTCTCTTTGGGACTTAAGAGTCATTCGGTTTAAATTAATAAACTTCTCATTTACCAAACACTTAACACTTTATCGAATAAGTGTTTCTCAATATCCTTAGCCATTTGGTGATTTCCCTTCTGTTCATCGTTTTTACCAAGATAGGAAATTTATGTAATTCCAGAAAAATACATAAACATAAAAAAATCCTGAGGCAAAGTCTAGTAGTTAAAACTACTATTAAAAAATCTGAACGAGGGGCCAAAGCTAAGGTGTTTGCCTCGCAGCCAGCAGCCAGCCTGGGCTCCATCCCCAGCATGGTCCCCAAGCACCACCAGGAGTGATTTCTGAGCACAAAGCCAGGAGTAACTCCTAGACATTGCCAGGTGTGGCCCCACAACAAAAGAATCGAACTGGAAATTTGTGGCTTAGCTTCTGAAGATTACCACAAAAAGATAGAACAGAAGATAGAGCCAAAATGGTAGTCGAAATACGCATCTAACTAATCCTCGGGCTGGTTTCAGTAATGTCCTGAGTCATACACTGACCAGATAGTTGGATTTTTAATGTCTGGGTGAACTTAAAGAACTTACTATAATACCTAAGATGACTCATTGCCAGGAGGCAATTGTATCTTATCTTGGTACTTGAAAATATAAATTTAATTAGGACTGAAGAGATTTTGGCTACCCTCAACTATTGTGTAAGTAGCACAACAAATAGTTCTCCAGTGCTGAAATGAATATGACTGGAAACCGAAGACTTTGTTTTGCTGTCCATTCAACCCTGTTCTGAATGTCAAGGTTGTAGGTGTACAGACCTAGCGCACAACTTCTCACTGGTGATCTGACCTGACCAGAGCAGTCTTCCAGCATCACATAGGAAGGGTTTAGTTGAATGCATATGTACGACTGTCGCACGTAGTGGAAGACTTGTGTCTAGTATCAGTTTCACGGCCCTTTATCTGGTCACCACGTTAGTGAACTTCAGAGATGATTTAGAACAAATTTTCAAAATTATGCCTATTTTCTCCCTTCTGAACCAGGGTAACTAATATGTATTACATAAGTCATAGTGTATTCATATATAGGTTCACATTAATATATATAATTGACTGTAATGACACAGAATTCTGTAGCTAATAAACTCTTTGTTACATCCCTGAAATCTTTATTTCAGTTCACGGAGTACTTTGTTTTTCAGTTTCAGGAACTTGTACTAAGAGTGAAATCACCCTTACACACTGTACCTTATTATATAGCAAGTCCTGTTACCTTTTCCACAGCAGGTGCTAAGTTAAATTCTGCTTTTCCTTCTGGCTTCCACAGCCTTCATTTGTCAGGTCTCCATTTCTTATCTGCCCTGTTACCAATCTTACTCTTAAAATCCCTTTTCTAAATCACCTTCTGATTTTGCTCCTCCATGTGTTTTCTTTCATGTTTCTTTGGTGTCTATTATTCTAGACACCAAAGTTATTCTAGCCTCACTTCACCTGTCTGTCAGTCCCCAGCTTTCAGCATAACCAATCTTAAAATCTTTCTGTCTGTCTAAAATGTTCTTTTCTCCATCCTCTGCTTAGTTTTCCTAATAAATAAGTTGGGAGCATAGCCTTTTACATTCATAGGATCTTTTCAGAGAGCTTTTTCTTTTTACCATCAGAAGTCATCATGCCATCGTGCCCTCTAAATAATTCTTGTGGAAATGTCCATGATATGTTCCTGTTTTGGATTTATATGCCTTGAGGTTTAAAGCATCCCTATTTACCTGAGTGTCCTCAATGCAGTACAAGTCAAGTATTGGTTTAGAAAATCAAGTTTTTAAATACTGAGATATCCTCTAAGTTGTATAATAGTTCTAGTTTCTCCCCATTCCCTTTATTTCCCAACAAATTAATAGGATTTGTTTGGACCATTTTTTGTCACCCGTTTTCCAACCGTGATCCCATTCCAACCTTGTTTCTTTTCTGTGTCCTCCCTGTCCAGTTGACCCCCTAATCTTGAGCTGTGGTCCTCCATTTAGGAGCCAGGTTTATCTGGGCTCCCAGTTGAGAAACAAAATCCTTCCCAGTAAACACTAGTAAGTGATAATTGTTTTCAAAGATGTAAATAATCATAAAATGCCACCTTCTGAAAAGAATCTTAGAATTCTAAAATAAATACTAGCTAGAAACTTGTTGAGGATCTGAGAAGTTGTGTTTTTTGATCTTCAGTTTTTTTAACTGCAATACAAACTAAATGAGAATCCCTATGGACTGTGTTAAAAGAAAATAAGCAGTCCCAATAGAGTAAAGATAAATGTGGTGAATAGAACTTGGTTTCCAGTACTACTTCAGCCACAGTTGTGCCTGGTCTCGCGCAGATTACTTGTTTTGCAGCTCAGTCACAGCTGTGGAATAAGAATTCTTCTAGAGTAATAGATTTAAGAGTGGACCTCATGGGCCCAGGAAGTACAGAAGGAAAGGAACTTCCCTTGCCTGTGGCTTTCATAATCCTGATCATTACTGGGCATGACCCTTTTCCTATGAAATACAGGAAGCCATATAGAAATAAAGCATGAGGCTTAGAATTGTGAATACTGTAACAGCGAGGGGAGAGGAGAAAACAGTTCCTCACAGGGCTGCCCTCTCCCTCCTTCCTTCCTCCTTCTACCAGAAGCAGAGATGTAATTGAGGGCAGTGTGGTTCTTGTTTCAGTGTTTCCCAGCGGTACAATATAGCCACCTGTGGAGCACTGCAGGTGGTAGTAGCCTCAGGTGCAGTCAGAGGGCACTTTTTGTTTGTTCATTTAAAGTAGATTTCTAGGGGCCACTGAGTTGTGTTTTTTGATTGTTTTTTTCCCTCTCAAATTAGGTGTGTGGGGCAGAAGGAGGCTGTGCAGAGCCATAGTACAGTGGGTAGTGTGTTTGCCTTGCATGTACAAACCCGGGTTTGAAACCCACTGAGGTCTACCAAGCACCTCCAAAGTAGTAATTTCTGAGTATAGAGTCGGGAGTCGCCCCTTAGCATCACCAGGTGTGCTTGCCACTCCCAATAAAGAGGGAGCTAGCCAAACAAGTTTAGGAACCTTTGTTCTAACTTCTGCAAGTTTTCTGAGTATAACTTCATCACACAGATTTATTTATATATATATATATAAACAGATAAAGGACTCAGATTATACGAGGCAGAACTGCTACCGGCTCTCCCTGTGCTCAGTTGACCATGAGGCGCCTGGGAGAGAAGGCGAGTTCTAGCCCTGGCCCGCCATCCCAATAGAGCCTCACAAGAAGCCAGAGGAACCCCCACACCATGAGGGCAGTCATTTTCAATATCCGACTCCACAGCTCGTCAGAGCTCCACCCAAGAGAAAAGCCAATCTCTCCTTTTCATCAGTAAGTGCACGAGATGAGAGCTTGCTACTGAGACTATACCACCCCGCACGGCAGAGCCTGATAAGCTACCTATGTCATATTTGATATGACAGTAACAATTATAGACCTCATTCCCATGGCCTGATGGAATGGTTTGAGGCTCTTTATGTTCCTGGAGCAAGCAGATGCCCTTGGGCTACACTAGCATGCGACTGACATACGGAGATGTTACTGGTGCCCACTCGAGCAAATCAGTGATCAATGGGAAGACAAGTGATATATATGCACACATATATATTGAGAGAGAGTTTATCTACAAAGCTGAAGATAATCATTTCTAAATCACTTAGCATCATGACACATCTCTACTTAAAAATAATGATGATTTTAGCTTAGGTGCACAGACACCTACTGTATGTCCATCACATAGAGTAGCAGTTCAGAAGAAAGTCAGACTTCAGTCTTATATAACTCCTGTATACAAGTTTTAAGAGAAAAAAATTTTTAAATCACTTTATAGGATTTTCTCTGTAGCATCTGTTCATGATGTCTTAAGTAAACTAAGATAATGAATGTGATTTTTTTTATTTTATATTCTTACCCAACAACATGTGATATGATTTTTATCTTACCACCAGGTGGCAGTATGTTACATAAGGAAATTATATAAATATTACACGTGTAAATAAAGTCTGTTTTCTATATTTTCCTTAAAATTTGCTAAATTTGGGCTGGAGTGATAGTACAGTGGGTGGGGCATTTGCCTTGCATGCAGCCGACCCAGGCTCAATTGCTAACATCCCATCTAGTCCCGAGCACTGCCAGGAATAATTCCTGAGTGCAGAGTCAGGAATAACCCCTGAGTACCACTGGAGTGTGACCTAAAAAGAAAAAAAAAAAAACCTGTTAAACTGTAATAAACATGTATATGATTGTTTTCCCCCTTATGTTCTCAACCATATATTCCGCTGTCTTCAACTAGACAGTTTAGTCATGCACTGTCCCTCATTCAGCGCAATATATTTATCTATCCTGTATATTCCACAAAGATTTCAGCCCTTGCGCTTAGGTCCTCCGAATTCAGCTGCCTGGTCAGGCAACAGTAAGAACCCTACCCTCCTTGCCCTAGGAGCTTCCAGAGTACCTAGGGAAGAGCTGTGGTAAGGACTTAATAAATGCACTTGGGTGCATGTCAGTAAGTAAGCTACACATCACCATATATGTTGGGTAAATATTTATTTGAATTATAATAATCAGTTACAGTTCTTTGTGATTATGTTTAATGCATGTTATCAAAGTCCCTGAATTTTTTTCTAAGGTTTTCACCCGTGGTTGTTACCAGAATCACTCAAATAACATCTGCCATACCCGTGGTTGAAAAATCAGTGTGTGAGGTGGAAGGCAATTAATGGCTAATGAAGGAAAAGGACTGAACATAGCAATTAATCTAAGTAGGGCAAAGGGAGAGAGCTAATGGTAAAGTGAAGCTGAGGTCAAGTTTCTGATACAGGAATATAATACTGCAGGGGGAAAGCAGAGCCTTGTCAGATTACGTTGACTTCAAGGAGAGTTATCGATACTTCATAATCATGGATCTGCTCAGACGTTGTTTCAATTCACAGTGCTAATACTTGCA
Source organism: Cryptotis parvus (assembly GCA_021461705.1). Taxonomy (NCBI): domain Eukaryota; kingdom Metazoa; phylum Chordata; class Mammalia; order Eulipotyphla; family Soricidae; genus Cryptotis; species Cryptotis parvus. Next base: position 142,852 of record JAJIBD010004191.1, read on the forward strand.
ATACATATTTCAGTATTCATGCTTTTGGTGGGGACTCCCAAACGATATTCAAGGGAGCTGGGTGCTGCTCACGGTGATCCTCAACCAGCTGGCCTGTGACTCCGTGCTGGGGCCTGAGAATGCGGGTGCCGGAGCCGCCAGGCCTACCCCAGTGGGGCTAGGTCAGGCTGCGGGCTCCATGCAGTGCAGGGGTTCAGACCTGCATCCCACACATCGAGTGTGCTCACCGAGTCCTATGCTGTCTTCCCAGTCCCCTTGCTTGTTCATTTTAACTTGTGTCTCAGCACTTTGAACAGGTGCTCAACGTTTTCTGTAAGCATACCAACTTTGACTTTTTTTTTCTTTTGGGGGAGGAGTTTGATTTTTTGGGCCATATCCGGCAATGCTCAGGGGTTCCTCTTGGCTCTGCACTCAGGAGTTACTCCTGGCAGTGTTCAGAAGACCATAGTGGTTGTCAGGGATGAATCCCAGACACCTGCATGTGCAAGGCAAGCACCTACCTGTTGTAATGTCTGTCTGGCACTTCCTATTTCTGATTATAAGGAAATGAGTATTACAGGTATATCAAAAGTTAATAGTAATGAAAGTGTCTCAAATATGTATTTCATATCTGTTGGTTGGTTTTGGGGCTATACCCAGGTGTACTCAGGGCTTATTCCTAACTCTTTGCTTAGTTAGCAAAGAACTCCTGGCACAGCTGAGGGCACCGTATATGGTGCTGGAGATCAAACCTGGATTGGCCATGTGCATGATGAGCACCTCACCCATTGTTCTCTCTCTCTCTCTCTCTCTCTCTCTCTCTCTCTCTCCCCTCCCTCCCTCCCTCCCCTCCGTTTCATGTTTTCTAGTGTTAAACAGCCAGTACTGACTAGCTCTCTGCTCTTAGCACTAAGAGCAGAGGAACCCGTGTCATCGGGGTATGCGAGGTTCTTGTGCAAGCCTGCTGCTGCACAGCCTGTGACCTCTTCACCCGCTGCTGCGTGTGCGCATCTCCACAACACTCACACTTGCTTCTTTGTCTTTTTTCCTGCCTATCTCTATCATAATTGCTTCTATAGAGTAGAAAATAGGAAAAGTAAAGCTTGTTAAAATTATGTCTAAAATTGGAAGAAATTTCAAGTCTATAATGATTTCTTCTCAATAACTAGAGTGTAAGGAGCAATGCAGGAAATCCTGGCCTATTTTGTAACAGATACGTGTCTCTTGCCCCTTGAAGTTTTTGAATGCACGGAGCTAAGTGGACAAATACTGCCCATGATACCTGTGCTTGTAAAGTTTCACATGATCTCTAACGAACCCTAACAATATTTGTTAATGCTCATTATATTTGGGAGCGCAACAATTTAAGCTCATATGCAGCTATACATTTTAACATTAGGTGCACGAATACATATTTGTTGTCTTTTTAAACTCTTGAAGACTCATTAAAATTGTTCATTAATTAACCCAATATGTATTAAATTTTTTTCTATGACGTATAGAAGAAAAGAAATTCATTTGTATAGTACTCTGTATAACTGCTTCCTTCCTACCCTCTTTCCTTCCTTCTGCTGGGCTTCTCACATGTCTGTACTATGCTGAATATAAAGATATATTATTTCAGTGCCTGGTTATGTAATTGGAGAGTTGGGTGGAAAAATAAGTATGCATTATCCAAAGACTATCCTTGAGATGATGGGAATCACAAAAGAATATATATTAGTTATATTTAGTTGTAATGATCGATGAAGTACATGTCCTTCAGGTACAGAATACATGCTCGTTTTTTCCTCGTTCCTTCCCCTTATTGTTGTTTATGTCCTTGGTTGCACACTTAGTTGTGGTGCTTGTCCACAATTGGTGCACTGTGATCACACATTTGTTGTGGTGCAAGGGATACAGGGAGATAACAGAGATCAAATTCTGTGGCCTGCAGTGTAGGTGCTCTACCACTGAGCCATGCTCCTGTGAAATACATAGTCTATTGGGTTAAAAAGTATGCTCAGTAATATATTATTAATGTACATAACACATTATACAAAATAACAAACAATAATGTTTAGATGAATAGTTCTTATACATCAGCTCTGGGAAAGTTGCATGGAGTGACCTCCCACGCAATGTTCAAAGGACCAAGGGCCACTCTGGTAACTTGTGACCAAGCACGCCCATTGGCTCAATACTGGGGTGTTTTGGTACTTAGGATTGAACTCAGGCACACGGCCCTGGCTCCTGCACTCTTACAGCTGCAGTGCAACAACTTTCAGGTATTTGGTGCTTGATGAAATAACTATTTGGGAAATCAACTTAGTAGTGAAGAAAAGTTGTGTGATTTTAACTTTCTTAAGATAATTTTTAAAAGTAACTCATCAACAGCAATGTCTATGTAAGTAGGCACCTTTAATAAACTTTTATAATAAAATGTTTGCATGATGATTGTTTATAGGACCTTGTAGTTCTAATGTCCTAGTAAAACATGCATGCATATGCCTTTATAAGGAATTCCAATGCTGTGAATTAACTAATCTATTTGAGTATTTAGTTAACTCTGATTTCATAATAATTGACATGTTACTAAAAATGAAGTTAAGTTTTTTCCTTTTTTATAAGCATAACTTCAGTTTTGAGGTATGTGATTAAGTTCACAGTTGGCTGAAAACCAATTTCTCCTTCACTTTAACTCCAGCACACATGAAAAGCGAACTCGCTTTCTAAGAGCCTTGTGAATCTACAATGATTAATTCTTCTCATTATTTTGCTGCAAATTCTCATGACCTCTCTGATGATTCGATCAGCCACTTAGACTTTATGCATATTCATATCTCTGCGCTCCTGCCGCAGTCGGTCACGTCTCCTTCACTGACTGGTGTGTTCTTGGTGCGGTAATTGAGCTGCAGTAGATTGATTACTCTGGGGAGCTGTAAGGCCTTTAAAGGTGAAAACATATCAGTCCTGTTAATTAGGAAACAAAAGCTCTGGTGGCAAGTTCAGCAGTCAAATGTTTCCAGTGTAAAAAGACGAAAGGTATGATTTGTTCCTCTCCACGAGCCCTGTTTACTTTTCAGATTTTGAATTAAGGAGTGTTTGTGGTAGTAGAAAATAGAATAGCTTTTTTATGATTTTTATAGAATGCTAATTGAAGAGAATTGATTTACAGTATTGTTTTAATACTGTGATCTGTAAGCTCCCAAACCTGATAACTCAAAATCTGATAACTTGAATGCTACTTTCTGTAGCATTAACAACAACTGTATAAAGTCTCTTAATATGTCACCTAAATACAGAGGGCTCGTGGATTAATTTTTGTATTTAGAATGTTCGTTTGACTACTGTACTAATTCTGTCATTTTAGTATCATGGCATTTGGAAAATAGAACTTATTCCACATAGCATAGAAGTTAAACTGCCTTTATTATGAGCACCCTTTCTCTCTCTCTCTCTCTCTCTCTCTATATATAGATATAGATATAGATATAGATATATATGCATGTTTGTGTTTTAGTGCAGTAAGCTGAGTCAGGAGTAACACCTGAGCACTGCCCCAGGTATGGTCGAAATAAAAAAATTGGCCTGTTCTGGGCATACTCTCTGCTGCCTGCATCACACCCTATGATGTGTACTTCGTCTCTGTCTCTGTTTCTCCTCTCTGTCTGTCTCAAGTCCTTGTCTCATTCTCTCACTCCCTTGACTTTGGGGGGGGTCTAGAGAATAAAACATCCTTGTCCTCACGGTTTGTGACTGTCCAAATCGGTATCATTGAATTTAAAAGAATGGGGACATATAGAGCTGGCCAGGTCTAATGTCAGCACATTCGACTTGCCCTCTGCTCTCTCCACCAATGCTTCTCAACTTTCTGTTTGGACTGTGGATCCTCCCAGCCTCGTTTCTTTCCTATGGACCCTCTGTCCTACCTTTCTGGTCTTGTGCACGGGCCCCTTTCACAGTGTGTTTTTTCACTTCTGGCCCCCAGAAATATCCTGGGGCCCATGGGGACATGTGGTCCCTGACTGAGTCTGTAACCCTAATTGTGATGCAGACAAGCTAGCAAGCCCCCCCCCACCACCACTGCACTCACAGCAGTGGACATGGGAGGCCGCGGGTATCTCTGGACCATCATCATAGCCAGCAAGCAAATCCCTAGCAAAGGAGAGTTTCTAGAGATAGACCGAGGAATTTCTGTTGCATACGAGGTGGTGGACTCACCTCCTCAACTGCTCTGGAAGGAGGTTTAGAGTTTCCCACATGGGGACCATGAGCTGGGCAGTGCAGTTTCACAATGGGGTTGAATTCCAGAGAGAAGCCACCAGCAATGATTATTTTACCGTATTTTTTCGTTGTTGTTGTTGTTGTTGTTGTTGTTGTTGTTGTTGTTGCTTTGGACTCAGATACGTGGGGCATAGCTACTACTGGCTCTCCCTGTGCCCAGCTGATCATGAGGCACCCGGGAGGGAAAGTGGGTTCTAGCCCTGGCCCACCATCCCAGTAGAGCCTTGCAAGAAGCCAGAGGAACCGTTCCCCATACCATAAGGGCTGCCATTTTCAACATTCAGACAACACGGCTCATCAGAGCTCCACCAAGAGAAAAGCTGATCTCTCCCTGTTGCAGTTTATCAGTAAACGCACAAGATGAGAGCCTACTACTGAGAGTATACCATCTGCATGGCAGAGCCTGGCAAGCTACCCGTGTTGTATTTGATGTGCAAAAACCAGTAACAATTAGGACCTCATTCCCATGATCTGAACGAATGGTTTGAGGCTCTTCATGTTCCTGGAGTGAGCAGATGGCCTTGGGCTACACTAGCATGCAACAAGACATACGAAGATGTTACTGGTGCCCGCTTGAGCAAGCAGATGAACAACGGGAAGACAAGTGATACAAGTGATTGCTTTTTTGGGGTCATACGCGGCAATGCTCAGGGGTTACTCCTGACTCTGCACTCAGGAATTACTCCTGGCGGTGCTCGGGGACCATATGGAATGCTGGGGATAGAACCCAGGTCGGCCACATGTAAGGCAAATGCCCTACCTGCTATGCTATCAGTCCTGTTCTCCCCCACACACACTCCCGTTTCCATTTTTCTAAATGAGACTGTTTTACTTCGCAGAAAAAGAAACAAATTGGGCTGTTCCAGACATTTCCTATAATTGGAGTGTATTCTTTCATATGTGGCCCCTACTTAGAATATTTGCAAGGTTCATCTGCATTGTACCATGACTTGTAGTGCATTGCTCCTTTTTTTGTCTGGGTAATAATCCATTGTATCATTATATTGTAGTTGGTTTCCATTCATCCATTGATGAGCATTTTTGTTGCTTCTGTTGGGCTATTATAAATATTGTTGCTTACATGCTTTTGCGTGCATCCTCACCTACTTCTTGTTCTTAGAGGAAAAGCTTTCCCTTCCCAGTGAGTAAGGATGTACTAGCTTTGGAATTTTCTTTGGCATTTGTCAGTTTGAGGAAGCTATTTTCCCTTGTCCTACTTTGAGAGTTTATATCATGAAACAGTAGACTTCATCATATACTTCTACACCTATTGAAAGTATGTGATTTTTAATATGCTTTATTACATTGATTTTCTTGTGTTGAATAATTAATATTCTGTAGAACAGATTTTGTCTAATATTTTCTGGTGAGGTTTAAAATAATTTGAAGTAATTTTCCCACCTTTCATTTCAGGCTTTTATTAATACAGCAAAAGAAATTTATGAAAAAAATTCAAGAAGGAGTCTTTGACATTAATAATGAGGTAATATTTATATAAATATTGTTGTATGATATAATTTAGAATTGAATCTTAATTACTGATTTCATTAATGATCTTATATCATTTAAATTCCTCAAATGAACTTTTTGACAGGTTATATTAGCTTATAATCTAATTGAGCATTTGTTTTATGTTGTGTGAAAGCTAAATGTTTGTGTTCTAGTGTAGCAACTGGGATAAAAAATAAGTGACCCAATCCATTTATGTGAGCAATGCAAGTAATTTAAATCCCCCAAAGAGAGAAGGAAATCCACTTTCATTCACACATCCATACGGTGTCATCTGCTTTGGGGAATAATTTCTGGTGTGTAAATGCATGTGTTGTGTGCAAAATATTCTCTGTTGTCTTGGTATGAAAGAAAGAAATACCCAGTTTGGAAATTACTCCCAGAGCAGCATAACACATTTTCAGTAAATGAAACTAATATATTGGTAATGGCAATTGGCATTGAATTTTTTGGTGATGTTAGTATTTGAGCTCTTTTTGGTCAGGGATTTGTTGTTTGGTTAGTTTTAAACCACACAGCTGTAAAGCATATAATTCAGAATATTTTTCAACGATGCTTATTGTAACCTAAATTCTCGTTATGGATCTATACTTAATTATTTCAGAATGTTTATGCAAATACATTTGCTTTTACATAATGTATTTGCCAGACTGTGTTAGCACTTTTTGCCTCCAAAAGAAAAACTCCAACTTAGTCCCCAGTTGTAATGAGGGGATTGTATTAAAAGCCAACACATGTCTTTTGACCTATATATGAGGAATGCTTTTCATTGTTTGCCTCAATTTTCTTTGCTGAATCGAAGCATATTTTGCCTAAGATTTCTGAATAGTGCTCGCTTTTCTCATTTTGTTGTAATAGTTTCCAAATATTACCTTCTAGGCTGATATGGTAGTAGATCTTGGGGTAATTTAAAAGCGACACTATTCAGAGACTAATGCTATATAAATTGAACAGTAATTGGGCCTCTATTTAAAAGGGCACATTCATTGTTTCTGTCTGGTTTCATATAGTAGCTGACTGCTTTACTGTGTCCTGCGCGGCTTTGATTGTAATGTGCTGTCAGGAGCCAACAGGCCGTGCGATTTATTTGGCGTAATGCCAAGTCTGACTTCTTGATTCCTCAAGAAGTTGCTACCAGCCCAGAGGGGGCAAAACCAATGAGCCATAGGGCATGCTTTTTATTAAAGAGGAGTCAAAAGAGCGAAAAGAAACCACATCAGCTGCTGTCAATACTGAGCTAGTGCCAGAAACCCCAAGGCTACTGCTGTTGCAGAGCAGCCGCCAAGCACTATAAATCTGAGATTTACTGTGACGTAAAGTTTCCTTAAGAGCTTAATTTCTGAAGCTACTGTATTACTTTTCTCAAAGTGTTGTATTTTTAGGTAAAATCCACTTGAGGGAGTGAGGGTTAAGACATAAGTGTGAGTTTGATGAATGAAAGAACTGCTCTGTGTGTGGGTTCTTGGCAAGCTGCCATGTCTTTGGGGATCATAGAAATTATTGATGACACAGAACACTCATATGCCCTTAGCCTACACAGCTGATTCAACATGGAACAGAAATACTGTCTAGAGAAAAGATTTTTATGTTGTGTTAGACTAGCACAGGTTTTGCATTATTTGGACTTTTGAAAAGTGCACACAAAAATTGCTTTTAACAGTTTCTCCATTATGAGAATTACTTGAAAAGCTGCCCTGTTTTCCCAGAACTTGATATGAGAAAGAATTACTTTCAGAATTATTTCCACGGTGTTATTTATATCTAAAAGGAAAGAACATCCCTAAGAGATGTTTTGATTGTTGTCAGAGCCTACTCAGTATAGTTATTGAGTTGTTAGGTTAAATTGTATCATTAAGAATTAAATGGAAAAAAAAGAATTAAATGGATTGTCTAAACTTAATTAAGTACACTATTGAGTCCAGTTTTATTTATGGTCTTTTCTCTTTCATTTCAGGCAAATGGCATTAAAATCGGCCCTCAGCACGCTGCTACTAATGCCACGCATGCGTGCAATCAGGGAGGCCAGCAGGCGGGGGAGGCTGCTGTTGAGTCATTTTTACTGTCTTGCTACCCACACGGGGCCTACTCGCCTATTCTTTCACCCTCTCCTCTGCTCAACTGAGACATGAAACTATTCGGAATGGCTTTATGTCACAGAAGACTTTAATCCTTCAAATTCTTGTATAACTTTGAATAAATGGTTAATGTTCACTTAAAAAGACAGATTTTGGAGATTGTATTCATACCTATTTGCATTTGATTTCTAGGTCAATTGACGTGATTATTTTTGTTAAATGTTGTCTTGTGCCCTTACCTACAAACTGAATTGTATTAAACACTACAAAGTCATCCTGAGTATTTTAAGTGGGTTTGTGTAGTTAGGTTTCCCAACACCTGTGGTTACCTAATGTTAATATTATAGAACTGTCCTCAAAAAGTTTGTCAATTTTCAAAGCTATAAAGGAAAAACAGAAGGACTCTTTTAATTCTGTATTTATCATTTACTTTCTGTATATATAGTTTAATAACCTGCTTGGGTGTAATTTGCCAAGCTTGATTCTTTAATGCATTTGCATAAATTCTATACTGTTTAGAGCTTAAAAGCTACAGAAGCATTGTTAGGAATTGCTTGGACACTGAATTTTAAACTTTTTGACATTGTTAGCGAGCATGTTCATTTCTTGTCACTAGTCCAAGAAAACTATGCTTAATGTACATTACTAAAGGCTATGTATGTATTAACCTGTTTTAATGCCAAAAGTTTGCTATTGTCCACAATTTCTTTAAGACCTCTTCAGAAAAGGATTTGTTTGCCTTAATGAATACTGGTAGGTAAAAACGCTGGATAATGAGTGGAAAGGGGGGGAAGCAAGAGCTCCCTCCAGGCGGCTCCAAGAGGAATGAATGTCCTCGTTTAGTTGCACATTATGAGGACTTTAATCCTTCCTTAAACAATAATGTTTCTTTTTCTTTCATTCACATGATTTCTATTTTTCATGCAGGACAGTTTTTCAACTTTGATGTACAGTGACTATGTAAAAATTTTTCTTTCAGTGGCAACCTATAATCTTTAAAATATGGTAAGCATTCTGTCTGTTTTGAAGGGAATATGACAATAAATCTGACAGATGGAAAATCCTGTTAAAAAGTAGGAAAGCTCTAGTAATTTACTCAGTGTGGTGGTTTTATCCTTTTACTTTTATTTTCCCTCCCTTGGTCTATAATGAAATTGTTATAGCAGTGCAAAATAAAATTCTATGTATAAAAGTGTTTCATTATTATTTGTTCATGTTCTGATGAAGACCACATTTTTTTGAAATATTTTTTCAGACTCTTTCCACAGCTTTTACATCTACTTAAACGTGTTTTCTTTTTCAAAGGGTCTGAATGTTAATACCATTCCCCCTTTAAAAGTTTATGCTAAATGTGATGAAACTTTTGCTATATTAAAGTTCTCTTTATTATAATGTAAGCAAATATTTTCTACTTACAATTCACTTAAACTCTAGGTCAACTTTATGAAGAAGTTTAAGTATGAAACTACTTTAAATTCAGTTCACCCTCATGGACCCCAGCTTTCTGGTTCCTGAGGCTTCCTCGGCTATCTCCCAGTTCTTGTCTTCCTGAATAGTCACGCTGCTGTGTCAAATAGGTATTTGACCTAATGCTCCTGGAGGTGGGGCAAGGTGGCAAAAACCAGTTTCCCTGAGTAAACTCATTATGAAATTTTTTTCCTTTAAAGTGGTCATGCCGGATTCATTGATCTGACAGTTATTCTCTTGGTGATACATAAAAAAAGTTATCACAAATAGGACTTGTTCTGCTGCATAGCAAAATGAGGATGACTTGTTAAAAATTCTTTCTGAACTGCTGTGACCTTTTCCAGAAGTTTGTGTTTCTTTCTCTTCTGGCCCCCTAATCATGAGTAAGCCGAGGATCCCAGAAGTACAGCTACACTGTGGCCTTAATTTGCCGTGTCTTCTGCGGAGTAGTGGCCTCTGTAGGAATTACCACTTTCTCCACACATCTCATCTACTGTTACTCGTGTATAAAAAGCCCTTGCCATCCATGGACAAGCAGTGTCCCTGTCTGCGCTTCTTACCCTCCGCTTATTTTATCACCCATATGTGAAGAAGACACTGGTCTATAAAATCTTCATTGTGTCATTGACTCTTCCATTGATGGATATTAATGGCATCTTTGAGTAGGTTAGAAATTTAGGCACTACCTAAAAATTTAATTAGAACTTTCGGTGCCTTGACATGTAATATTCTGAGTTGTAATCTTCATAAAATTGTGTTTTCTAGTGCTGGAGTGATAGCAAAGCAAGGAAGACACCTGCCTTTTCTGCAGCCAGCCCAGATTTGATTCTGGCACCCCATATGGTCCCCTCAGCACAGTCAGGAGTAAGCTCTGCCAGCTGCGCCCAGAAACCAAAACATTAGAAATGGTATTACTGTCTTTTCAGTTCGAGACTAAATGGAGAGTAGATTTTAAAAGAATGGTATATAATAGATACATAATTTAAGGAGTATATAAGAGCTGAACTGTATCTTCATGTAGTTTATTTGCGTTTTGAGTAGGAAAATAATCCCTACTCACCTTACAAAAGTCAAGATAGGACGAATGTAAACGATGCCAAAATACGCTCACTCAAAGAATGTATCCGACTTTGGAGCCTCTCATTCCTTGGAGGAGTGAGGCCCATCTATACACATTAGGTTGCAGCAGCAGGATTGATGATACAAGCTTTATTTTAGTTTATTTTATTTTTTGTTTTGTTTTTGGACAATACTCTGCAGTGCTCAGGTGTTACTCCTGGCTGTGCACTCAGGAATTACCCCAGCGGTGCTCAGGGGACAACATGGGATGCTGGGGATCGAACCCAGGTCAGCTGCATGCAAGGCAGATACCCTACCCACTGTACTATCGCTTCAGCTCCAAGACGATATAAGCTTTAAAAGAGCCCAGGCCGAGTCGCCGAGCTGACAGAGCATAGGCCTAGTGTATTCAAGGCCCTGAATTCAATCCCTGCCACTGCAAAGACTTTACTGTAAAAGTCAACTATAGTTTCAAACGGCTGGGCCACAGGCTTTGTATGCAGAAGCCAGAGATTTGATTCCCAGCCCTGTATGATCCCCTGAGCCTGACAAGCGGTGCCCCTACCCTGGCTCTGCAGGATGTGGCCGAAACCCCAATAATAAAAAGATACGCAAAATATGACCCTGTTTAATAATACACGGGAACTGACTATACAAACAGGCAAGGATAATTTTCTGTGTTTCTTAGAATGTAAGTGTACTGTAGCATAAATTTAAAAGAGAGTCTAGGGGCTGGAGCAAATACATGGGTTAAGGCACTTGCTGTGTACTGTCCATGCTGGTCAATTCCTGGAATGATGTGTGGTTTCCCAGCAAAACCAGGAGTGATCCCTGGACACAGAACCCAGAGTAAACTTGAGGCTGGAGTAACAGGTAGGACATTTGCCTGGCACACAGCTGACCCAGGTTCGATCCCCAGCATCCATATGTTCCCCTAAGCACCGCCAGTAGTAACACCTGAGCATTGCCGGGTGCGACCCCCCAAATAAAAAAGAACCCAGAGTAAACCTAGGCACATCCAGGTTTGGCCTACGTCCACCTGGCCAAAAAATAAAGCCTACTCTCACAGTGGAGCACCATTTACTGCACTGGCATATACTAGATAACAGTACTAACTTGGTTGAGTTCAACTAAGAACTCAGTGGTGGAAAGGTTGATTTCCAAGTGTCAATCAGTAAATAATCAGTATTAGCAATTAAACGACAAAAATCTTGTACCAAAGTAAAGGGAAAAGACATAAGCAAAATATGTAACTAGTAATTATTCAAGTAATTATCCAGCAGTTCTCAGCCAGGGGCCACAGGTAAATTATGAATTACGCTTGTAAAATTATGCAAAAGGGAAGCTCTAATCTCATGTAAGTGGAAAGCTCTGGTCTCCAGTGCTGTTAATACGTTTCAGGCCTACATCTCAACATCACCCACCCACAGACTGCCAGGAGTAAGCCCTGAGCATGCTTCCTCTGCCAACGCCCCAGTGGTCCCTCCCACAACACCTCCCCTCACTGCGTTGCTCCCTCTGTATGTGCATGTCCCACATGCGAGATCTTTCTGTATCTGTCCCTCCTAAGGTAGTCAGCATGATTCCCTCTGGTTCTATCTACATAGTGGCAAATTGCAAGATCTCATTCTTTTGTATAACTGCACAATGTTCCATTGTATAAATATATCTTGACTTAGTTATTTTATCTTCCTTTATACAATGTCAGTGTCCCGTTGTATAAACATGCCATAATTTAATTCTTCCTTTCTTGTTCTGTTTTGGGACCACGCCTGGTGATGCTCCAGGCTTACTCATGGGTCTGTGTTCAGGGATAACTCCTGACAGAGTTGGGGGGGGTGGTCACATGGAGTACCGAGGGTTGAATCCAGCAAGAAGGACAGTACAAAATCAACGTGCTTGCCTTACACATGGTGACCCCAGTTTGATTTCCAGTGCTGCTGCATGTAGTCCTTCGACTCCCACCAAAAGTGACCCTGAGCACAGAACAAGTATTACTTAAGAACCACTTTGTGTGATCAAACCCCCACCCCAATATATACCACTGGCATTTATTTTTTGCTTGGGGGCCAAAGCTAACTCTACTCAGGGGACCATATGTGGTGCAGAAGATAGGACCTGGATAAGCTGCCTGCTGGCAAAGCTCCTTGTCTGCTGTACTCTCTTCAGCTGCAAATCGGCAGTGACACTTACTTCTGTCTTCTAGTCTACTGTATTTACTTTGTGTTCCTTTGATGGCTTTTATTGAAGTCATACAAAGAGAATAAACACATATGTTCAACCCACCTTGTTTTACCACAAGTCTAGCAATTCTTTTGGAAGTTGGAACAACATTGTGTTCCCTTATAATTTGTTAAAATGCAATATATTTGTAGCAGAAAACATAAACAAAAAAGATAACATTTTTAAAGCACTTTCCTCATTGGTGCCTCCACAAAACAAGATTTGAATTCCAGAGGGAGGCCATCTTTGACAGCAGGAACAGGCTAATGAAGATAGGTCGCAGAATTACTACTCTAGAGGCTCATTGCCATGGGGGACCTCAGGAACTGCAAATATGCCCCAGCAAAGGGTGTGCTGTTATTGGGAATGGCTATAGTACCTCGGTTCTGGCCCCAGCCAAGCCCTTGGACAAAACTGGAAACTGAGCTGTTATTTAAGGATCTGGGAGTCATCTTGCGGGAGGTGGGGGGTGGGCAGGAGAACGGCATCTGTTCTAATGCCCTCTAACAGCCTCTACCCAGAGGAAACATGTAATACCTTGTACTTCTTTTCAGCTCCTTTCTATGATCGCTATGCAAACTCTTTTGCCCAAATGGAACTGCCATGCATAGCACTTTTTCTTCACTTAGTACATAAACTTTACAAAGTTGTTAACATAATCTCCTTGATCACTTGATATCCCGTTATTCATCGATTTGCTTGAGCGGGCACCAGTAATGTTTCCATTTGACCCTATCACGTGCCAGTGTAGCCCAATGGCATCTGTCTGTTTTGGGATATTAAGAGCTTCGAACTGTTTGTTTAGGGTCCTGATAAGGAAGTCTGACCATCTTGCAGGTGGGCGGCCACGCGATCTTTTGGCTTCCCGTGGGTTCCAATCGGTAACGGCTCTAGTCCAACAGTCGTCTCCAGATCGCATTATATGACCAGCCTATCTGATTTTCCGATGTTCTGGCAGATGAGACAGCGTCCTTGATTTTAGAATAGCGACGGAGGTCGGAACTCCGGATTCCCTTAACCTTAAGGTTAATCTCTTTTGGGGTCACACCAGGCAATGCTTAGGGGTTACTCCTGGCTCAGCACTCAGGAATTACTCCTGGCAGTGCTCAGGGGACCATATAGAATGCTGAGAATCTAACGCGGGTCAGCCGGGTGCAAGGCCAACGCCCTACCCGCTGTACTATCGCTCCTATCGCTCGGACCCTCGAAAGTGTCCCACTTGCTAGCAAGGTCAAGCTCTCCCATCCTCACAGCTCCCTCCCCATAAAGCAGAAGTGATGACTGCTCTACCTGATATGGAGGGCAAGAAAGAGAAACAAGTCTCTACGTATCAAATGCTCAGAAATTGAGCCAGACAGCCCAGGGGATAAAGCACTTCCCATCCACATGGCCAACCCAGTTCTATCCTGGGTACACCATGTGACCCCCAGCACTGCCAGAAGTGACCCTTGAGCAGCCAGGAGTGAACTCTATAAACACTACCAGTGCAACTCCAAAAGAACAAGAAATTTGCTTAGCACATAGTAAGTCCTTGATAAATGTTCAGTAGTTGTTGTTCTAAGTACTGTGATGACCGTATAGTGTTTCACTGTGTGGGCATGTTATAAAGAACCCAACATCTTGGTCTGTTGGCTAAGTTAAATAAATTCAAAAGCAAATCAACACTCGGCATCCTTACAGCTGCATCTTCAAATCCAACGAATGTTTCGTTTTGTTTGTTTGGGTGGGCGTGCAGGGACAGCACACCCTGTGGTACTTAGGGATCACTCCTGACAGGGCTCAGGGCACCATGCATAGTGACAGGGATAAACCAGGGTCAGTCACATTCAAAGCAATGGCCCTGCCCACTGTAAAACTGCTCTGGTGCAACACCAATTATTTTTTAAATATTCTTAGAAACAATCTCTAGTTCCTAAAACATCAGCAGTGTTAAATATTCCATGTGGGATCAGAGCACTAGCTGAACGGAGCAAGCTATGTGCACTGCAGGTTTGAGACTCTCAGTAACCCTGGACCTGAGACCGAACTGCCATCGCGCAGATGGCCCAGCTGGGTATTGTGAGAACAGCCCTCTCGAGCCCACAAGAACCCTAGGGAGGCACCTATAAAACAAAGAAGAAGAAATATGATATTTTTCCCTCCAGAATGTACCAATTAAATACCTCAATTGAAACGAGAGCACTTCACATCCCGCGCCCATTGCCATGGAATGGAAGGGGTAAGTGCAGAGGAGCAAACCGCAGGCCTCATGAAGGCAAAGTGTGTTCCCTTCCACGGAGCTGCCTCAGAAAGCCCTGAGCATTTTTATTTCAAAAGCAATTTTTTTGCCACTTGATTCATCCAAATCTTTTATTTCTATGTCATTTGTTAGACACTACATTTTTATCATTACCTTTAAATGCCTTAATTGCAGACAAAATTTTAAATGCAGAGTTTGACCTATTTCTGACATTTTTCCTGTCACAGATGTCTATATTCCTGTGTTAGCACCACTTCTCAAGACCTTTAGAATTCCATTGAATTTTTATTGACTTATTGAAATATATTAAACACTTGTCTACATCCCTTTGTTTGCCTTAGGAATATGAGCTCACATGTCCTCACATGGATGTAACCTGAATGCACCTGCCTTCAAGGTCCCAGTGTCCAATCACCACAGGTTATTGGACCCTTCCATTGGGATTTTTAAAATTTGCTTAAGTATATACTTTAATTTTGAGAAAAATTGATACCGTTACATTTATTAAATGTTGTTAAAATGTTAAATGCAGAGTTAGGGATGTGGCTCTGTGTCTGGTCACACGTTCTGTCTGCAGGACCTTTAAACTCGATCCCTGGCATTGGATTGGTCCCTGAAAACAGCAGGAGCACTCAAAAATAAAGCAAAATCAAATAAAACGTTGTTTGTCCAGGTGCAAGTCCAGGAATAAAATGTCTGAGTGTGCACCAAGGAGTTTCAAAAACTCACTAAAGATCATGACACTTATCCCAGAAATAGTTCTATCCATTTAATTTTGTTTGTCATTTGGTTTTGGGCAGTCATACCCAATAGTGCTTATAGCTTATTCCTGGTTCTGTGCTCAGGAGATTGTTTATGGTGCCGGGCATTGAATTGGGATCAGCCACCTGCAAAGCAAGTGCCTTACTCACTTTATTATCCCTCCAGCCCAGCACTTCTACTTCTTTACAAATGAGCTATCTGTTTTTAAAATTTTAAGTTTAGGTACTAGAGCAATACTACAGTCAGTAAGGTACTTGCCTCACATACAGCCAACATGGGTTCAATCCCTGGCACCCCAATATAGCCCCCTGAACCACACCAGGAGTGATCCCTGAGTACAGAGACAGAAATCAACCCTGAGCACTGCGGATGTGTCCACCTGCAAAAAATCAAATCTAATCTAAGTGTTGTCTTATGTCTACCTTTTCAAACGCAGCGCACTATGAGGAGGAAGTTCCTGCCCAGTTTGCATTTCCATTTAACCAAATAGATATCTTACAATTTCAATCAATTTTTTACTTTTACCGTTTCTCATCTACCTAAAACTCTTGCTCTTCTAATGTAATCTCTTTCTTCTTTATCCTAATAAAAGTTTGCACCCTTTAAAAAAAAAATAGCATTAACAAAATGTCATTCAAGAAACAAACAGCAGTGGCCGAATAGATAGTGCAGTGAGAAAGGTGGTCTCCCATATGGTCCACAAGCCCACCAGGAATGATCCCTGAGCACTGCTGAGTGTGACCCAGAAAGAAAAAAGAGAGGATGGAAGGAAGAAGGAAGGAAGGAAGGAAGGAAGGGAGGGAGGGAGGGAGGAGGGAGGGAGGGAGGGAGGAGGGAGGGAGGAGGGAGGGAGGGAGGGAGGGAGGGAGGAGGAGGGAGAGGAAGGGAGGAAGGAAGGAAGGAAGGAAGGGGGGAGGAAGGAAGGAAGAAGGAGGGAGGGAGGGAGGGAGGAAGGAAGGGGGAGAAATGGAGAGAGAGAAAGAGAGAATATGAGAGAGAGAGAGAGATGACTAGGCCCTGGGCAGGACACTGGAGTGGAAAGCTCCTACACTGAATGCTCGAGGCCACAAACAAGGTCCCGGCACCACACCACATTCCCGAAGTGCAGTCCTGGACTCTACGGGTGTGACTCTCCATGCTGTTACCAAGTGTGCTTCCGCCTGCACAATGCAGCAATGAAGGGAAGGGAGAAATATAAAATAATTATAATAATAAATAAATAAAAACCCTCCAAACAAAGACCAAATATTTACTTATACATTTGACTTGTTTCCATCTCGATGGAAACTCGGCAAACACTGAACTGACCAGATAAAGCAGCTAAGCACACAGATGCACTACTTCATAAATGTAATATGATGCTTCTTCATATATAATGTCCAACTCATCGAAAAATAATAACTATTAGAGTCCTGTTTGCAGCATAATAATTAAGTTTTCCGCACGGTAGCGCTGCCCTGTAGGCCGGCGTTGTTGACTCCTTTTAACCTTGTCTTCAAGACAGATGGAACTTCATTGGCTCCACACTCCCTTGGCCCTTACGGCTGCTGTGGAGACGCTTGGCCTTGAGACATTCTCCACTCCCACCCTTGCCCTGGGCTCCTCCTCTTTTATCCTCCTCCTCCTCTCTGAGCCTCTCTGGGCCTGATTTCCTTCACCCCCACTCTTTAGGCTCCATGCCATGTCTCTGAGATGTTTTATTGCAGCAACATGTGAAACCGCACACAGTCAGAAACCACTTATCAAGAAGGAAGTTTAAAGTACGTTTTAGGACTGGATAGATAGCACAGCAGGTAGGGCACTACATATGGTCCCCCGAGCCCCACCAGGAGGAGATCCCTGAGCACAGAGCCAAGCTCCGATCACGGCCAGGTGTGGCCTCCCAAAATCAATAAATGAAACTTTGAAGGAAGACAGAAAAAAAGTCGCATAAAATTTTATCTTAAAATATTTGTTACATGAGATTTCTGATATGAGTTTCTCAGTCTCTAACATCACTAAATTAAATACATTACAGAACTTTTTGGCACTTGTTTTTTTTAAACAAAAATGGTTTTTAGAACACTGTAAGGGTTATGGGGAAGGGGAGAGGCTCTGACATATTCTGAATTTGTTGTAATGGTGTCATTTATGAAAATATAGTTACACATAGATTTGATAATGTTAATTCTTAAAAACAAAAGCCCTCACATTTAAAATTCAAAGACAGCAGAATATGGCAAGTAAAGGTGCCACCGTGTAAGGCACTTCTGCCTGCTCCCACCACCCGGCCTGCTCGCCACTTAGATCAATATGCCAACTGGAAGGAGTTATCTTTTTTTAGACTCAGAGGGCATACTGACATTGCCTTTCCAACTTAAAAAATTGTCGTTTTACCATAAGTGTTGTTCTGCAATATAATTTTCTTAAAACATAGATAAGCCTTTCAGCCTATCAATAAGAACTTATTCTCTCTAATGACTGTATAATATTTCATAATTTATTCTTTTTGGGGGTCATACCCAGTAATGCTTAGGGGTAACTCTAGGCTCTGCACTCAGGAATTACACCTGGCAGTGATTGGGGGACCATATGGGATGCTGGGGACTGAACCCAGGTCCACCGCATGCAAGGCAAACTTCCTATCCGCTTTACTCTCGCTCTGGCCCCTATTTATGCTTTAAGCCTAGAAATTAAATGATTTTACCATTAGAAACCATGTTTAAATATCCATCACTATGCATTTGTGGAAAAGTGTTGTGTAGTTAGAAATATAGTGTTGGGATCATTGAGTATTTTTTTAAACTTCTTTTAATTGATTGAGGTTATGTCATTTACAATACTCTTAATCATGATTTTCCCTGCATATAATCCAACAACACACCCGTTATCAATGTCATTGGGTCATTTTAGACACACACAGATAGGTGCATGTATGTGTGCACATGTGCATACAACATCACATACACAACATACATCTATCCTTGTGCACAGCAAAGCCTCACGCAATGATGATGTAGGCGCTGGCCTGTGTATGTGGTGGTGCCAATAGACTACTCCACAGAGTGGAGCTGCGCCATAGGCTGCACCATCGAGACTTGTGTAATGATACTCTGTGACGGTGAGATTCAGCGCGAATCCATGGACCAGAGCCCATCTGCAGGTGTGTAGAGGCTGAACGTCACTTCTCTTACATTCACACCATCCATATTTCATTTCGTTTCTCCTTTATACCATCGCAATCACAATGCTCGGCATGTATCCTCAGTTAATACATAACAGGATTAAAACGGCCCCTGTGGTGGTACCCTAAGCAATAGTACAGTAGAAAGGGCACCTACCTTGCATGAGTTCAGTCATGCAACTGAGTTCAAGCCAACTGAGTTCAGTCCCTGGCACCCCATAAGCTGCCTCGAGCCCCACGGAAGTGATCCCTGAGCATAGCCAGGGACATAACAGTGACACAGTGACAAAGTCCCCTTCATTGCGACAATTTCTTTTTATTTCCATGGCCTGCCTTCCTTCCTTCCTTCCTTCCTTCCTTCCTTCCTTTCTTCCTTCCTTCCTTCCTTCCTTCCTCTTCCTTCCTTCCTTCCTTGTTAAACATAATTTTGTAAGCTATTACAAGATTTCCGTTAAGCATAATTTCATAGAAAGTCAAATTTGGAGGTGAGGCACATGTGGCCTTGCTCAGGGATCACTTCTGGTGCTGGGAGGAACCATATGTAGTGCCACAGGTTGAACCAGGTTTTGTTGCATGCAACACAAGCACCTTATTACCTGTATTATCCTCTGTGCAAGAAGTTTATTTTTTCATTTATCAAATATTTACTTATTAAATCATAGAAATTCAGGGGTGTAGAGATGCTACAGGGGCTATACTCTTGCTTGCATGCAGAAACCCAGGTTTAA